>WJFA01001492.1:0-21091 GCA_009870155.1 Pseudobourletiella spinata | reverse complement strand
TATTATTAGAGGCTTCCCTTTCCTGCCCTTGAAAAGTGAAATTTTTCTTGATCATATGCACAATGGGACTCAACCTGCTGTAATGTTCTTCCGTAACTAATAATTCCCAGTCCTAACTGCTCGGAAGAGTGGAAGTCCCAGTAGCACAGTTGGCAAGACTGCAGTTTCCGCGGATTCATTAAAACCAAGAATGTGAATACAAGAGTTATTTTTTAGCAGTTTGCTGTAGCATTTGGCTTCGTCAAACGGAAAATTCGCCTTCCGCATATTGTAAAATAACGGGAAAACGAGCCAAAGTCTTCATTTCTTTCTCCGCTCCTGCACGGAGCTCATGTTGGGCTGTCTAAATACGAGTTAACATTAGTAGCAGTGTAAATGACAACGGAAACGTTTTCACAGCAAAGGAAAATCCAAAACAAATTACAAGATCAATCTGCGTTCCATCAAGACCCCCGAAGATATTGGAGTCATTGTTGAACGGGAACGAGAAGCTGCCTTGCGGCGAAATGCAGATTTTCTGCAGGTGAGTGACCGACCTTCTATTACCAACTAGCCAATCATAAAATAACTGCACACATGCTACTGCTAAAAACCTGGCTTTAACAGCCGCGGAATTTCCACTTCATTAAATTATTGGTGGCACACCAGAAATTAGTACCAGAATTTGTGGCTACAAATGTCAGCTTGTACATGATAACAAACATTATTACTACGGTAATACAATTATTCTTATGACATCACTGTAGGAGCTGGAGACTCAAGCAGCCAAACTGCATACAAAACGCCTCTGCCCAATGCAAAAGAAGTTGGATGAGCTTAAGGCTACAGCGGGATTAGTATCTTCTGGTTTCCCGAGAAGACCGTTTTTATCTGAGCAGAAGATGAAAGACCGCGAGAGACGGGAAAAAACTGGGCACGGCGACTGTGGAGATGATACGATGGAATCCTTGGGATGAATAGCTCCGTGACGTCAACTCAAACCCGGCATAATTTGCTTCTCTGTGGCATAAAAACATTGGAGTATTATTATTTGGCTTCAAATTAAAGGCACATATCTTGACTTATTTGGTCATCCCCCATCTCCTGCGTGCTGTAGCTGATATATTGTTTCATGGTAAAAACTTGTGGGGAGATTGCGGACCACCGAGAATGGGCCAACTCAGCCTTAGATCATCTACATAATGTGTGTTAGTTCCTAACTATAGTGACTCCTTGCTTGATTCTGTAGTGATTAATTCCACAAATAAGTACGCTGAAAGTGTTTCAAGTTATGGTTATGCAATGAGTGGGATACATTCCGTGAATAGCCACAATATCCACCAAGTTGTGAATGGCTACAGTTTAGGTTTACAACACGTGTACAGTGTTCTTCACACTTCACAGCTGTGTGAGTTCCTCTGACTCTGACTGTTGTTGATAAGGCTGACGTTTTTGGTGGTGGTTGTAAATCGCCTCGTAATCACACTCACTGACCCAGTTTGAAACCGGTGATACGACTTACGAATCATTACAACTTGCATCATTATCTGTGGTATTTTTTTGGAGGAACCCCGATATGATGATGAACTTGAATGTGAACAGTTGGAAATCATTATTGAGTGTTTTGATGGTACAGTCACAGTCCTGGTGGTTCCCTTTGTTCCCACGGCCAGAAAATCCAGGGTTGTGACCAACCATACCATGAGTTTTGGAAGGAACGAAAATTAATCTAATAGTTTGTTCACAAAATACCTTGGGTGTAGTTTGAGTGGTTAACATTTAGTGGAAACACAGGCTTTTAATATGCTCAAATTGGGAAAAGAATGATTGAAAGAACTTTTTCCGCCCCTTCAGCATGAACTGGTCTGTTATACGAACGAACGAGTCTGAATTGAACTGACGTGTGGTTCCATTTTCCGCGCGAATGAGCCCGAGTTTTCCCTGGTGAAAACCGACGACGACAAGTTTCCCCGACGAAATGATTCGAAGCTTTAAAAAGTTTTATTTCTTATTTGCCTGCGTCATTTGCATCAGTTTTTGGGCTCTGGTTAAAAATGTGGGTTTACCCGAAGCACCGTCGGCTGAGCCGATCTTCAGTGGCAATTTCAAAAACGTAAGTGCGATGTAGTTTGCCTTTTATGTTCATAATTTTCTGTGTTAAGAACATGAATTATGGAACACATAATACAAATCCTAATATTTTTTACTTCCAGGCGCAAGCGATAGTTGCCAGTCAACTGAACAAGCTCGAAGGTGAAGTCGCCGCTCAGAAAGTGCAGTCGTCCATGCTGCTAGATAAAATAAGAAACAAGTTCCTAACGACGAAATCCAAATTGTCTGAAGATAAATTTGGGAGTCATGGAGGAGAGGATAGATATGAAGACAAGGAGTTGGAGCGATTACGGGCGCAGTTGGAAAAAGAAGAACCGCAGGGGGAGATTAAAAGTGAAGGAGAAAAAATCCCTTTAAAATCTGACGATGGGGAGAACAATGAAGTGATGGATGATGAGTCAAAGAATGTGGAAAATAAATTGGTGGACAGGGACTCGGTCATTGCCGTGCTAGTTTTCGTTTGCAACCGACCTACTATTAACCGGTGTTTGGACTCGCTTTTCAAGTACCGACCGCCTGGTGGGAAGTTCCCTGTAATCGTATCGCAGGATTGTGGGCATCATCAAGCTACTTCGGATGTTTTGAAGTCATATGAAGGGCGGATTACTCATATCATGGTAAATGTGATGAGTCGTCCTCGTCGTCAGGATGATTTGTTATATTTGTAATAATAATTTGGGAGGATGAGTTATAATTGTAAAAATGATTTTGCAGGATGATTTATGATTTATTTACAATTGTAGTGATGCGTTCAAAATCATATAAGTTTTGTATCAAACCAATTTAAAACAATGCCGATTTATTTATTATGCAGCAACCGGATTTAAGTGAAATCGCTGTGCCTCCGAAGGAAGAGAAACTCAAAGGATATTACAAAATAGCCCGACACTACGGATGGGCCCTAAATTACACGTTCAATCAACTCAACTACTCTAATGTGCTCATTGTTGAAGGTAAGTCACTGTGTTTTTGATTGCACGAAAACCTAAACATTAATTAAGTATTTATAAGTATAAATTGAAAGTAGCAGAATAATCTAAGAATAATTATAGTTAATTGATAAGGAATACTAAAAATCTTTAATCAATAACATTTAATCTATTCCAATAATGAAGATGATCTGGAAGTGGCCCCGGACTTCTTTGAGTACTTTTCCGCCACGTTACCAATACTGAGGAAGGACCCATCTCTCTGGTGCGTTTCCGCCTGGAATGACAATGGGAAGCCCAAGCGAATCAACGAGTCCTCCGTGGACTTGCTTCACCGAACAGACTTTTTCCCCGGTCTGGGTTGGATGCTCACAAAGAGTTTGTGGAACGAACTCATGGTTAAATGGCCCCGAAGGTACTTTACTAATGCAAAGTAAAATGTTTTTGAACGATTTTTTCAAGTACTAGTTAACTTAAGTTTGCTTCATGTATCCTTTTAGCTACTGGGATGACTGGATGAGGGAACCTGCTCAAAGGAAAGGTCGTGCTTGCATTCGGCCTGAAATCTCACGAACGAGTACCTTTGGGAGAAATGGTGTGAGCCAGTAAGTTGTAGATAGATTTAGTCATTTAGTCATTATTTGTTGTCATCTACTGGGTAACAGTGCACTAATGTCTTCTTCCTGTGTGGTGTTTAATTTCAGCGGTACATACTACCAAAATCATCTACGATTCATTAAGCTGAACGAGCAGTTTGTGCCTTTCACTTCCCAAGATCTTTCGTACTTAATGAAGGTAATCATCATCCTGCCTCAATTCAATAAACTCTGGAGACGTAGGTGACTTTATGGTGAAGCGAGTGGTGTTGTGAACAGCTCTAAATGGGGTCTAATTGGTGCATTAATTCCTTCCTGATTGTGTGCTCGTTAGCAATAATTGCTTTGATTTTCTTGGACTTCCGTACAGGATAAATACGACGTGGAGTTTGTTCGGAAGGTGTACTCCAGCCAGGTCGTTCAGAGTGTGAAGGAGCTTGAGGAAATCATTAAGAAGGGCACACCCCCGTCGGCGGAATTCAGAATGACGTACAGAACAAGGGAAGGCTTCACTTTGCTCGCTAAGAAGCTGGACATCATGGAAGATCTAAGGGTACGTTTAAGTTACATTACACAGAATACGCCGAGACAACTAGTTGACTTTGAGTTTGCTTATGTGTGAGCATGTGAACAAGTAGTGAAATTTGCTTATTTTAATTATAATTTATTTAATTATTTTATTGTTATTTATTTGATTTGATTTTATAGTAATTTTAATTAAAATTAATACGACTTATTTTTTATAATAATTTGAATTAAAATTTACTTGTTTTATTTTCTGGAATACTTTTGTAATAATTTTTTACAATAATTATTATTATATTTATTTCTGTATTTTGTATAATAATTTCAATCTGTAATTTTGACAGTCGATTTAATTTTTGGTTAATATTTCTTCATTTGTGCAACCATAGGCTGGAGTTCCCCGCACCGCATACCGCGGTGTTGTCTCTTTCATGTTCAATGGACGCCGAACGTATCTTGCTCCTGGTGCTAACTGGATTGGCTACTAGCATCTATCTTACTGGCCACTGCCCACCCGTAACCACCATGCTCAGTCACGGCAGTAATATTCAACGGTGTACAAAGGCCTGTCCACGTGGACCCCCATCACATGTACCAACTCACGTGGCCACACGATCTCTGAGTGTTGGGAAGAGTGGGTCAATTATAAACTCTGGCTGGGGTCCGCGTGCGTGTACAAAGACTTGCCAAAATGCTCTGGAAAATGAAAAAGAGACTCGGATCGTGTCAAGTTGTTACTGAATTGAGGATTTTATGTAAGGCTAGTTAATATTAAATTAGAATAGAATAAATGTAATAATGTATAGCTTGTGTAGGCGTCTTAGGTACGGATTGTATGTTTATACTTGAGTGCGTACAAGATGCAACTAAATGTCGAGTGCAATGTGAGTCAACTATACTATATGCATAATAGTAGGTCTATTCTGGTAGGATTTTGTGTGTTACATTGTTTTAGGTGGAAGAGAGTTTAAGCGAAACTATGTAGAGCGAATCCAAATGGTGACTACAATGATTTTATCACGTAATTATGAGAGGCACTTTTGTGTTGGAAACCTGAGCTAGCTAGTAGAATTTACGCATTCTCAGTGTATAGTTCCAAAAAACTTTGTTATCTCGTTTCTCGTGGTTTTATTTTGTTTAATTTTTAATTTTTATTTCGTGTATTTCTTATTTTTGAGCTCTATAGTTGCATTCCTATGCTATTCTCTTTCTTTTTTTGTTAGCCACAAAATTTTCGTATCCAACGGATTTCTCACCGAGTTGTGTGCACCCAGATCTTGTAGATGGTAGATTTTTGTTATTATTGCTATTATTGTTATTGGTCTTTGTGAGCTTTTAGTTCCACTCTTATTTGTATGTATCTAACAGTAATGTGTTGTCATCTAGTCAAAAATGTAAACTGGAGAATCGCAATGCGAAATATTTATTTATTCTGTAAAGAGGGACGTCGGCCGGGATTGGCGAGGGAGCCTGGTAGTTGTTCGTGCGAACGCAGAATGTACATAAGCCATGTTGTCGGTTAAACCTATACCCTACTCTACCGCTGGTTACTACAGAGTACTCAGGTACAAGTCCAGTTCTCACGGAGTGTAATGAAGCCAACCTGGTCATGAGCTAGGTACTGGCTTTCGAACTGTTGATTGGTCACGAAACAACTCGACGACGCCTCAGCATCATAATTTGTGCAAGCACGTATGATGCCGGAGCGTAACTTATGATAACAGAGTATTGTCCAAAGAATTTGATCAATGTAAAAAACTCGTCGATTTATACAATTCTATAGTATCCTTCCCAGTTGCTCAAATAAATATTGTATTATTATTACTAAAGCCCTATAATAGAACATTCAGGTAAGGCAAATAGAGGAATTACCCAAATCCTGAGAAAAAATGAAGATTATATTATGGAAACGAAGCCGGGCTTTGAATTTACACATGAATTGAACCTTGATGATGTACTAATATAGGGTCTACCAATAACCCGCTTTCTGTGTCCTTGTTGTGACTGCTCATCATCATTCACAATATCCAGTCTTCCCAACATTACAAAGGGTTTCTGTAAAATTCAGTACATACCTACATATAAGTATGTTTCGTCCAGCGAACTTTTCATAAAATGGCACTACTGTTTACGAAGCCTATAAAAGCAATAGCCTGGAGAAACCATAAAAATGTCCTAAGCATAATCTGAATGAGAAAACCGTCTGTTCAAGTTCGAAAGTATTGTAAACTTTATAATTAATAATCAAAAGTTGAGTTATTTCGCTGTAGTAGTCATTGGGGAAAAAATGGAAATTCATAGATGCAATAAAACAAAAAAATATTCCTGATTTTTTTAGTGTTATTTATCTACTGTCTATTACGCACAAAGCACTACCTTTGCTGCAGCTGGCTTCGCTCAACTCTTCAGTGAATTCGTTGACGCGCCAATACGAACTGGATTTTATTAACATGCAAATGAAAATGGGAGTTTATTAAAACGGCAATAAAAATTTAAATTTATTAAACTCCCGTGGTTTTAATAAATTCCACCATTCCAAATTTAAATANACTCCCGTGGTTTTAATAAATTCCACCATTCCAAATTTAAATAAAATTGTTCTGAGCATGTAAATTATTGAGAAATGGCTATCTATGCTTTCTATGGAATATTGGAACTTCTACTTTATTCGTCCATTATCGTCCATACAACACTTGACAAAACTGGTAAAATACAGAAAAGAATAAACAAACCGTTCCCAACCAACCTAACTTGACAACAAGTGTGAACCACAATGAGTTATATTGTTCGCGCAGATCCGAATTACAAAAAGGCGAAACTCAATAGCACCAATAGTGAACCCGTAAAAAAAAGAAGGAAAAGACGACTAAACAATTCGGAATCAGTAACAAGGTTACAGAAAGACAGACACACAATTATTTGCTTCGTACTCTCCACATAGCAACGGCCATACTATCGTATAACAGTACTTCAACGGCCGGTAGTTCTCAATTATGTAGTAAAAAATATGTACCCCTTCTTAGTAATTTCTTATGGAGAGCTTAATGCACAATGATACAGAGTCAAACCTCAGGTGCTCACGTCCTGAGAGTATTGTCAACGCCACCATTTTGTGGACATGTCTTTCAAGGGTCCACAAAGGAGACCATGATGTAGCGAGTTCCCTTGGTCACTCGTAACCCCTCGTGCTGATGAGTTAGTTTGCCCGGGTGCATGATGAGCCAGCCGAGTCTGGTGTCGGTAACGGAACAGTTGTAGCGAGTGAATCGGCAGCCACCGCCCTCAAAGTCAATTTTGGGCCTGTTCAAGGCAATGTTGATGGTGTAGGTGGACGTGTCGTGATGAGGCTTCAACTCCCGCTGCTCATCCGGCTTGTACCGCACCACGAAATTCATGGTGGCATGTGGAGGCTAAAATATGTTGGACACATTTTATTTTTAATTATTATTTTACTACTTCATAATTATGATATTTCGCAAGTCTGACAAGTTTTTGTGCTTCAATTTTATGTACTTACGTAGTGGTAGTATCCGGTGTACACACGGGACTGCAAGGGTTCCACGTAAAGACGGAGGAACTCCAACCACTGTGGCTCCATCCCGACTTGGGTCATGTGGATGTCAACCGTAGGGACGTTCTCATAACCTCCATCCAGTCGAGGATCCTACAAACAGAAAAATCCGTCTTAGCAATAATTTTAAAAGGGCGTTAAAAATTAAAATATTATCTTATCACTCACGTAATTAGACCCATCGGACCACCCTCCATTTCCTTCCATCTCCTCAATGAGTTCCTTGCAATAGCGCGGGGTGACCACTGGGAACCAATAGACATCCGGGCATGGCTATGAATAAGAAACGACAAGTTCATTAAATTCATGCTATTTTCATGACATGAAAGGCTCGAAAATTGAAACCAGACGGCTTAATAGTAATCAAGAACCTCATACTTCACTACTTTTTCCCGATTGCTAGTCAAACAATTGGTTCCGGCCAGATGCCCTACATAATCTAATGAAATTGTTCCTACCTCCAACAAAGTTGAATTCGGGTTGAGTGACTGAGACCAGTTCGGGTGCAAGTAGCGAAGTTCCCAGTCCCATCTGTTGTCGAAAATCTGGTACAGTTCATTGCTCACATGGTTCGTTTCGAAGTTATCTGCATTCACCTGAAGTTACAAAAAAACCATGTAATGAACATCATAAGCTTAACAACCATAAAATCCAGTCGCAGTTAAGGAAATTAGCATAACAACGGCGGAAAGACGTCGATGACCTCCAATATATTTGGTTTCGAAGACTTTTGAAAGCGTTGTGCTCCCCACCGACCTTCATCACTATACGAATCGGTCAAGACCTAGTTGAAAAATACCGATCCGTTGGTGAACAGATCATCAGTGACCCCAAACGATGAGCGAATTTTGTCCCACATTAATAGTGTCGTGTCCTAAATCAGCCATTTATCGCTGGTGAAGACTCAATTGAAAAATTCCGATCCATGGGATACTTCATTTATCATTTTTCATTTCATTTTTCACGATATCATATGGCCACGGAAGGCGGACGGGCAGACGAGCAAGATGGCGGCGTAAGGTAACTGACGCTAGTTTATAATGCATCCAGCATGCCATTACGTAACACTACAGTTAAAGCACAGTCAGTGTATAGAGCAGCTTTCCCCAACTCACCAGATGTCCCCAGTCCACGCGGTTGCTCACGTTACATGAAGATGTCTCGGTCCCGGTTGTTGGCACAGAAGGCCATATCCGCATCCAGAAGATTATTTATGTAATTCGGCCGAGACTTCTCATCTCTGAGCAAACTTCCATTGACAAGGTAGGCTCCAGATATAAACGGAACATTCCATAGGCCTCTGCAAATAACACACAATCAAAATACATAGTTACATCTTATGTAGCATTTTCTTTCAAATTTGTGTCCGCGCTCCTACTCCACGGCACGAGCTCCACACGCCCGCATATTCCCTCCCACTGTGAGAGGTGAGCGAGCGAACTAAAATCATTCCTGAACAAAGGGAGCCTAAACAAACCGTCGTGGCAGATTGCAGAGATCGAGCGGATGCGGAGAATCAGGGAGGCAAAGCAGGAGAAAGTCTGAGGTGAGCATGTCACGGTGAGGTGCTAGAAGCAGTTACAGTCGCTTGCTATGCATGGAAAAATTCACGCCACACACCGCATCCCCGGACCTTACACACATGCTTACAAAGTCAAAGTCCGGGTTTCTGGATTATTTAAAATAGGCAGCTCACACTATGTACCCCCTGGAACGGTATCCAGGTATACAGACAGAGCCAAGGCCATGTATAAGAGTCCGTCCCAACCGACAAACTTGGGCTGCATATATACGTATATACACACGGGACGTGCCTGGAAAGCTAAAAGTGAGAGAAAAGCCCGCACTCTCACCCAACTCTCTCTCTCTTTCTCTCCTCCTGGCCAAGTCTGAAGAATTTCTGATTGAGAAGAAAGATGTAGGAAATCGATACGGTCCCTTTTTATTATTTTCTCCTTCTTCTTTCCGTTAAAGCCGTTGAGGAAAAAGGACACATAGAGATGAAAGTTCACAACACCATCATCATTTGCATTATCCTCCTCATTTGCCAGACCGGACTGGCCCGAAGGGTAAGCAATAAAACTTGCGTTTCAACAGCCCTTTCGTAAGAGAATTTGGAGGGGTCGGTCACTCCCCGACTTTCCGCCTAAGCGAGTCCCGTAGCATTATACTTTCCTTTGTGCTGTGTTACTACCTTTGGCGGTACTGAAGGGCGTGTATGGTGTGTATGTCAAATTGTTGTTCACAGTTTAAGTCCAAGGGCAAGGCGAAGGGCGGCATGCGGAACGTCCAACTACCGCCAGGGGGGAAGTGGAGAAATCCGGATGCCGCCAAGTACTACCTCAATCCTAAGGTAAAAGTATCAGTTTTCTCACTTCAACGGTATAATGTCGAAAGATCTTACTCAATTTCGGCTCATTTTCAAAATTTTGAATAGGGCGCCAAAATAGTCAAAGCGAGTCACTTTGATTTGGAATATATTCTGGGTCATAAGATCAATTTTATTTGTGTGGCCACGGGATCCCCTCGGCCAGAAATCACTTGGTTTAAGGACGGCGTCGAGCTTTACGCACACAGTAACCTGCAGGTACGTATTTGGTCATCCATAGAGCAAAAGTTTTCAATGGTTCGATGGGTAGTTGGAAAAGTTGGAAACAATTTTTCAGTTTTTCCAGCCGAGCTTCCATGTGCTCGCTCTGCACACTCGCGTGTTAGAGTGAGGAAAACTGGGGTTTGCAAATTCGTTGAAGTTTGTTCACAAACATTTTGATTTTTTGCTGTTGGGTTTAAGCTCCACGAGTGGTATCAAGCGGAGGACAAGATAAAATCCAAGATGGAAATTGACCCAGCGACGCAAATGGACGCGGGGATCTACGAGTGCTACGCTGATAACAAATATGCCGTGGACAAGCGAACTTTCCGAACAGATTTCATCACGAATTTCGACTAGAGAGTTGAATTTCCCGCCAAGGTCAAAACTTTGTTTTTAGCAGTACTGAGTACTGCGAGAAAAGGATTTTTGCGGTAAAATGGACTTGTTCTATAAACTATAATAGCCAGTAATGTCCATTTTTGAAATTCTTATAGGTCTTGTGTAGACAAGTGATAAAGAAGCGGGAAATTTGAAGGAAAACTATGACAGAAATAGTTATGACGGACGAATTAGTTTGAGCAAGTATGGAAGATGTAAAAGTTGAAAATTATATACAATATATATACAACGAAAATACTCACCTTCGTTCCCCTTTGACAATTTCCATGTAGTCATTTGACCTGGCGTAGAAACCTTCGGAGCTAAGAGCTCCCCAGAAATTTGACCATGCTTTGTATGGGCGCACAAGCAAGGGTGCTATGATACCCCGATTTTGTTCGATGAGTAGTTTAAGCGTGAACGGATTGTCCAGGTGAGCTTCGGAATCAATGGAGAGGAAGTAGTCAGTGTTTTTCGCCAGGGCATAGTCACTATGTGTAAATAGAAGAACATATCAGGACGAATCTTATTATTAGTGGGAAAAACCTCTTTTTCAGCTACGTATGAATCACAACTTCGGAGGGGATGAAAAAAAGATTGTATCTCTGCTCACATGGCTAGATTCCTCCCGTGCCATTCTTTTATATTATCCGATGGATGAATTGTTTTCACACTGGCGTAATCCTTGGTGTAGTTTGTAAGAAACTCTTCAATGATTTTCTCGTGGTACTTAGCCTGCAAGGGACGGAACATGTCAGAAACATGAAGAGTATCAAGTGTTATTGTTGCATCCTTATAGTTATACATAGTGGCGACAATATTTATTTTCTTGTCTATGTAATAATAAAATGTACATGGAAACTCACGTTATTATGAATAAAGAGGTGGATGCGCTGAGTTGGGTAGTCCATTCCACGGATCTTCTGCCAAAATTCCTCTAGGAATGGAGTTGGTTTGTCGATGAACACGGCCACTGTGACCAATGGTAACTTCTCATCCTTCATAAGAAAAAACCGTGACATCATAACCCAGAAAAACTACTACATCATTAGCATCCAAAAAATCAAGTACATCATCATCATCATCAAAATATAATATTTTTGGTGAAAAAATATTGAGATTCGTCATCATTTATTGCATATACATCATGCATGCTCACCACGACACCCTGCAAACTGATCATGTTATCCCAGCAAGACCCACAGCCTGATTCCACATTCCAGTCCATCAAGTAGTTCCCAAATGAGTTGAGGGAGGACTTGGAGGCTGGCGTATTCCCAATTAAGACAAGAGTCTTGGTTCCGAAAACAGTATTCTTCAACTCATTCCCACCATCATTCAAAATGAGCTCAACTTCCGAGCTGGCCCCGTTCAAGTTGTGAAAGATGCTTGATCGGTGGTCCAGTTTGATGTTGTTATCCGCTCGTACATCATCGTCCAAAAAGATTTTTGTGTAAATAACCTGGTCGTCATCATTAGGCTCGATTTTCAAATCTTTTATCACGTTCAGTATGGTAGATTTGAGTCCGATGAATCCAGCAGAGTTCAAGAAGCGCTTGCCACGAGCCACCACTGGGTACTGGTCAGCCAGCTTCTCGTCAGGCCAGCATGTGGAGTCGGCGGAAAATAAAAGATTCGCACCGGTCATTTTGAATTGTGTTAAGATATCTGATGACGGTGCTAACAGCAGAGTATAGTGGCTGTCAAAACCCAAAAAATTGACATAAAATTAAACCAAGTTGCAACTAAAATTAAATGTATCAGTAAACTTGATTTCTGTCTCGTTGCTTACACGTCCGTGAAGAGAATGACATCATCATCCTTGTAGTCCCCATTTAAAAGTTCTTCTCGGAGTAAAAGAATCTTTTGACCTCCTCCAGCATTTGCCAGGTCGACTTCACTGGATTCCAAAATCTTGTAATTCAGTTTATTAGCCCCTGCTGTTCGTATGTATCGATGCAGAGCTTCATGTTGACGCGTTGCGACGGCAATGACCTTTAGATTACCTGGAAAAATTGCAAGTCATGCAGTAATTCACGCCTGAAAGTTATTTATTTACCTTCACAATATTTTCTCTCTGAAATAAAGTCCATATTTATTTTCATTTGAAAATACAATTAATTCAAATTTTCCTAAATCATCCGCAGAATCCCACTGCATAAGACTCTAGTGCTGTGAAAATCCCCCCATTAATATAAATAACGTTCATGTTTGAATAGGTACATGAACAAAGTAAATCTAGACGTATAAAAAACGGCGGTTAAACTTGAAGAACTTACTGTCATCTGGAGTTGGCGTATCGGATGCTAAACTTTGGACCAGAAGGCATATTAATACTGACAAGAATAGCTGCATTACGAGAAATGTGCTGGGGCCGTTTGCCCTGTTTAAAGCTTCAAAAATTCACTGGTTAAAAGTATATGTGGCCTGGAACAGATGGACCAAACTTGCTCGGTTCGTCCGCCCCTATACTGACTTGACCAAGTGGACACCCGGCTACATCCACGCCATTTACTGGTTAAACTGTTGCACGGAGGAATCAAGATTTTATTTCATGAAGGTGACGACGACTTGAATGCTTGAGATTCAAGAGGCAAGGGGTGAATAAAAAACTTGAGTTCAATGAATTTTCGTTCAACACCGCCGTAGTCGTAGTCTCCCCGTGCAGGAGTTGTAGCAAGCAGTTCATCTCAAACCTGCTTCATCCCTCTCTTCTATTCTTCTCTATACGTGTACGGGAGGGACGGAATAATTGTAGGGACCGACACGGTGCACTGCATAGCTCCTTGGCTCATCGTCCGTACATAAGCATGGTAGTGTGTCCCAAGGCATAAGATCACTCTTGCATAAAATTTTCGTACCCGTGGAACAGACTAATGGGAATGGATGGAAAACGAAATAGAATGCCTTATGTACCATCGTCTTGATTGTGCCTTGAGAAAAACAAGTTCCTCCAATCCTGTTTTTCGCAGATGTCCATGCTCACGGTATCACGTCTTTTGCCTAAAAATCTTTCCACATGCTGCCCTGTCATTGCAGTACATTGCTGCTACCAAGACTCCTGGTAGGCATGAGAGGTGTAAATGTATTGGGTCCACTCAACCGAAACTGGCAAATCAGTGGTTAACATACGTATATAGCGTACAGTAACGTCAGCTGGTTGCTCAGCTCTGAAAACTGTCTGATTTCACGTACAACTTTGCGGAAACGCTCATGCCGGGAAGAACGTTCTGCTCTGATTATGCCGTTTGGTATAGGTGTTACTTATTTCTGAAAACAGTTAAAGTTAAGATTCCTTGGATTTTTCTGACTTACATAGTCATTTTTTCACTTTAAAGTGACAAGAGAGCAAGCAAGCATCCGTTTCCATCACCTCTGATGTCTCTTCAGTACATAATTTTATCAAATATGCTGACTCACATAAGAAAAAACCGAAATTCTACCGAGTCCGCATATCTAGCTAGTCAAGTAAATGACTGACGGAGCAATGTGGAATAAGCTGATGCAGTATGTACAGGGTGTCCCAAAATGATATATCACAATCATCAAACAAAATTCCGCTTCACTTAAAATCTACTGCATATTCAACTTGGCGGCTGTTGCAATGGCGTAAATGCAGTCTTAAATCTGTCCACACCCCAAACGGGTTGATATATAGACAATTTATTGCTTGTTTGAGCACCAATGACGAGCGTAATTTACTCCTATTATGAATAAAAAATTGGTCATGCAGTTTTACATGGTTTTGAAATTGACATTTTTGAAAAATATCCAATGGGGCCCTTGGATGCATTCAAATACTCTGCGCCATCTGGTGTAGGAGTCACGGGCAGGAAAGGTCGCCGTTTACGATTATGCTAAAATGGCATGTGGTTTTCACCACTTGCTGTAACTCAGGAAGTAGTCGTTAGATTTTAAAACGAGCACGATACCGAACAAATACTCAAAGCCTCTGCATTCGATTGTGACCACAGTCGTTGCTTTAGGTTGAGCCGTTTGGGTAAAAATGTGACGTATCATTTTGGCACACCCTGTACAGCTGTGTTAGGCTGCAGTCACTGTGCTAATGACGGAGCATTTATTCATGAGAGCATTCAAAAGGTTCTGTAGAAATCTGGGCAGGTACACTGAACAGTTGCATTAGGTAACATACAAATGCCCACTAAATCGGACTCCCATTAAATGCTATTGTTCATGCTGGATTGCAGACTGTGCATCGAAGTTGGTTGCTTTGAAGATCGCCATTGCCGGTACACATTACCCCATTACGAACGAGTTAACGTTTCTAAAATAGAGATTCTTTTGTCCATTTGATACGGAGTTACTGTAGACAGACAGTACGTAGCACGTTAATTTTTAGGCGTAAGGCCTCACCGACTTCCTCTATTTTTCAGGCAGTTGTTGTCACCCAGGTCATTTCAACTTCTGTCTTTATTCATCAGCATACTCACATCTTCGCATTGTCATCAAGTCATCTGCATTTTTGTTTGTTGATCTAAAACGTCTTACGGATGTACAACATCCGAAATACTGACGCTACGATACTGTAATCACGTTGCCCGCATTATCATAGGTTCATCGTATGGTAAAATGCAAGCTTTGGCCAACGCTTGGTTGACATTTCTATACTCCATTCCACCGGGAAAAGCAGGAGAATGTCTCCATTGTGCCTACTGTCAAATCAATTAGATACACAATTCCCTAATTTTAGTTGACCTAGTTTTCAACCTGAAATAGGTAAAGATTGTCCATGTTTTTTAGTTTAAACCGAAAATTGTGATCTAGAGATCCACGTTACAAATGAAATACGGCCTATACGAACATATTATAGCTCATAATCATGATCAGGTCACTGAAATAAAAACTCAAACCAACGTTGCCCTGTCTATTCCGCCCATTGAAGTTTCGGTGCTGTATTTTGGTAGTACTGTCTTTCGAACAAAGGACGTAACCTTCATATACTAGCTCCCCATATTGTACTGGATATGCGATAAACTGACAGATACCTGCAAGTTGTTCATTTTCGTGGGTTTTGCACTACTGTACTTGTAAACTTCCTGCATCCGCTGCCGATTCTGAGTGAGTAGCGCGAAACTCATCTCGTCAAACTTTTCTTGTTGTTCGTGATATTCGTGATGCTTTCACCGGACTGAGTTGAGTAACGGGAACATCAATAGAGCGAAATTGACGAAAATCCTACGTGTGTGAATATCTTTTCCTTAAGATTTTCGCGATGATTCGTAAATGAGGGTTTTCACTTACAGGAACGTTGCAACATATTCTACTTAACATTTCGTTCAAACTAAATATTATAATAGTTTTAGAATTTGCCCATTAATAGCTTCTTATCAGCTCTCTGTTCTCAAACGATTAAAATGTCGAACACGCCAGGTAAGGGTTATATATGTATAGTACGGAAGCTAAGACATTTTGTCTCTGCGTTGAACTAATAGATGATGTTTGCCCATGTTTGCCATTGTATTTTGGATTAAATTACCGTAACTTTACCAAATTAATTTAATGTATTAGATTTAAATTAACTTAAATTTAAATTGCACTGCTATTTAAACAATATAGGTTCTGCGGAAGATCACATTGTACAGAAAAGGGTTCGAAAGTCCAAGAATAAGCCCAGGCAGAGCTGGAGCTCTAAAGAGATTACTCTAATATTGGGGAAAATGAAGGAAGCCGTGAGTTCTGGCGAAGGTTTTGAGTTACCCTTTAGCTACAGGTTCTTCCAAATTCCTTGCATGACTTCTGTTCCTGTGCCTCCTGTACTGTTGTAAAAACTAAGTTTGTAAAACAATGGTTAAACGTTCGACGTTAAATGTCAATTATGTTGCAGAAACCAAACGCCAAAGCGTTCTATGACAACATGGCCGTGACGCTAAGTTTGCCCCACCGTGACGGAATGTCTATGAAAAATAAAGTTAACAATCTCAAGAAGACATACGATATTGCCTTGAAGTGGATAAACGAGGCAGAGGAAGGTATATGTGATGACGAAACCTATCGGGGTAAATATTTGCGTTGTAAAATCTCAAATTTATAACCGCGATAATTCTTGGTTTCATGTGATTCTATAACTTTGAACTCATGGTCTAATATCCAATTTGCAGCTAATGTGACAACCATCTGCCCGGAGTTTGAGGATCTGCACGAAATCTACCGCTCCCGCGCAGCAGTTGAAGATTCATATTCTAATCTGCCCGCCCAAGTGGCCCCAGAGGGGTCTTTAAATGATTCCTCAAATGAACCAGATAGGGTACCCGATGCTTCGTTTGGTTTCACTCAGCAAGCTGGAAAAAAATTGAAGAAGGCAAAACTAATAGCGGGATCCTCGCAAGTGTGCAGATGTTTATGTAACAGGTAAAGGCAGTCTGAAAAACTACTCACTTTGAAGCCACTTTTACGCGCGTCCCCTACAGATTCATCACGTCGGCTGCGAACTTGACTCGGTGATGCGGATTTTTTTGCCACTGTAATGTGAACCATCCTACAGCATTATTTTTAGTTTTCAAGAAAAATCATTCCTGTCCTTATGGTCTGCCATCTAACCACTGCCATACCTATATTCACACATTTCAGTCTTAGTGGATCAGAACTCTCAAAACTTATCGGAAAACGACAAGAAACCTAGATTAAAGAGTTGGAAATGGAAGAAAGGAAGATTCAGCAGGAGAAGCAGAAGCTGGATTTCAATCGAGAAGTGTGGCTACGGCAAGTTGAATTGGACGAGAGAAAATATGAAACTTATTCCAGAAGACGGCAGGAGAAGCTCGACTACCGGCGCGAGCTTCTTAACTTCAGAAGGGAAGAACTCTGTCCAAAAATGGAGCTGAAAAAATTCAAGATTGAGCAGGAAATCAAATCGCAAATTGAGCTGGCAAAACTCAAGAATAATAATAGTAATAAATAACTGGTGAAAATTCAAAGCGTGAACACCAATAATGATTTTTTATTTGCAAATCATGATATTGCGAGCTCCAAACCCACATTCATTTTTCCAAAGTATAAAAGTGTAAAAACTTGCACAAAGCTAGAATCAAATGAATTTGGCTACGTAATAACATACGTCTACTTTTACCAACTTCTGCCAACATAGTTACCATTCGAGATAATACAGCTACGGCATAACTCAGAAAATTGAATACAATTTTTTAACATTTATACAGGAATGTCATAGTGGCTGTCATGGAATCTGGAGAATACTTGTGTTCAAATAAGTAATATAATACTGAAATCCTACGTAAAAAACTTGAATACTTGTGCTATCGTAATTATTGCATTAATCTAGGACACATGTCAATAAATTTCAGTATGTGTGTGTGCGTGTAACTTTTTTAGGTGAGCAGGTCATATTATTTAAGATTCAAAGTACAATGATTTATACTCTCGGTCTCGGTTCATTCTTGCTATTATTACAGTTCCTGAAGAGAGATCGCTAAGTCGTCACAGTGCTGCGTATCGTGTTTGGTATACAGAATATAATTGTATAAAGATTTCCATTGCGCTATATAGAAGTTCCGTCTTATCATTTAAAACAACTTGAAATCTAAACTATTTTAGCATTCTAAATTAGCAACACATTAAGCGTATTATTGTCCCTGATGGAATGGCTCGTTGCACCGTCAGTTGCTCCCGATGTCAACTATGTCCAGCTTAGAGGATACAGTGGATAGGACTGAGAGAAATTTCAAGCGCTGCTCCTCACATTTCTGCCTCCAGTAAATGTCCCTCTCTTTGGATTCCTTCTTGAGGGCCTTGAAGGACTTTTCTATCTTCACATATTTGTCCGCAATGGTGTAGGCCTGTTTCTCAGCTCGCTCTGCACGGAGTTGGCTCTGCTTCACTTCCTTTGCCCAACCTTGAATGAGATCACCCAGCATGTTGAACGTTTCCAGCGTTTCCTCCGTTTGAATGACCACGGAGGACGTTTCCTTCTCCGAAAATGTAGTTGTGGGTGAGCGGGTGGAGTGAGAGTCGCGATGACGGAGTTGAGCAATGACTTCTTCGGATGCACCGTGGGCTCCAGCGACATCCGTCTGTGCATCTTTTGAAACTTTGGTGGGTAAGGATGAACCGGCCTGTGTGGAACTATCTCTGGTAATGGGGACACGGCGGGCAGGCACGGAGGATCTTCGCCTTCCTACCGGAGCTGTGGCGCAATCAGAATGAAAACATAGGATCAAAACCCGTTAGCATGACATTGTTGGTGCGTATCAATGGAAACTTACAATGACTTCCAAACAGCAAGCCTAGATCTTCTTGCTGCTTCGTCCAAACGTCGTACAGTTGAGACGGCATCAATGCTAATTTAGTTTTGTACTCTTCTACTTCTCTCTCGTAAAATTCGATTAATTTTGTCTGCAAAAAGGTATTCAAAACTGTTAAGTTGTTAAAATTTTAAGTGAAATTACAAGAAATATTAAAATTAAAAATATATAATTCATTATATTGCCTTTTCTTCTTCAATTTTTGCAAGAGCCTCCTTCCATTTTTCAATTGCCTTCAGTTCCGTTTCAATCCTGGATATCTGAGTGGCTGGAGCATCACCCGCACCACATTCCTTGTTACTACTTGGAAGATCATCGGTTCGGTCCGTATTTAGCGCTCCAACCAAGTTGACAGACTGACCGAAATCCACCTTTCGAGCTTGCTGAAGAAATAATGCACTGACTCGCTTTTCCTCTGCAACTTTGTCAGTCTGCGTTGCAGCATTGCCTTTTGGTATTTCTGCTGGCTTTGGGGGATCGACTTGGCAGGTAACGGAGCGTGCGGGGATTTTTTCCGTCTGAGCTGATGACTCTTCTGTGGTGCATTTCTGCACTTGTCGTTGCGCGGGCTCAGTTTGGACAGCCACGTTCTCCTTGTGAACCACAATGGACTCGTGAAGAGCGTTCTGGTGTCCTCTCTACGATAAAAATTGGAAACAAATTAAAAACTGGTTCCTTTTTGCTAATTGCAGTCCGCTTGTCATTTCGTGAGCTACTGAAACTTGCCTTGTAAATCTGAAGCTGGCTTTCCAAGTCAGCAGCAGTCGTCTGCCACACAGCAATCTCTTTTGCATGACGTTCACGGATTTGACGGACGACGTCGTTGATTTCGGCTTGTTGGGTTGAAGTACCGATAGAGCTTAAAAGCTGGACCTGCTGTTGCAACTTTGCAACCTGCAAGGCGTATAGACAATTCACATTAAAGAATATGATCGAAATGAATGTAATTAGACAGATGATAACTGGATTGAAATCATGCCTCATCAGCATAGCGATTTGTTTCTTCTCGAGCATTCATCTCCTGCTGACGCACTTGTTCGTACTCCTCAATTGCTTCCGTCATCTTCGTTTTCAGATAACGGATCTCCTCATCTCGAAGTTCTGTCACATAAACAACAGTATGAATTTAAGTAATTAAATACGAAGCATCATCATTGACAGGAATTTCAATTCCTTCAACACACCAATGACGCGCTGAAGCTCATCTCCGCTATTTTTCATCTGAATCATTTCCGTTTTCATTAGACCAATTTGATGGTTCAAGCTCCGTTTATCCTTAGCATAAACTTCGGCCTCCTGCTCCAGCTTTTGTATCCTTTTCTCTCGAAGTTCTAGCAAAGCTTCCAACTGCTCCACCTTCTCAGCTGCTCCTCCGTAACCAGCATCCCCGTTTCCAACATTCTGGGGACAATGCTTCTGGTGAAGCATGGATACAGTTTCGTTGGTAAATTCCACCTCATCATCTCCCCTGTCAGCCTGCCGCCCATTGTGGAAAATGTTGAGAGCTTGCTCTGAATGAGACTGGAATCTGACTCGCTTCGCAGTTAGGTTTCCATTAAGCACAGACTGCTCATCACTTCCAGCTCCCATCCCGTTGAAAAATGACGACAATGAGCCGTTCCGGTGCAGACCCTTGAGATTGTTGATATCACCAAAGTAAGAATTAATCCCATTGGTATGACCATTTGTTTTTGGAGGCTCCCCGTTTATCTTCAAACTTTTTTCGAGTCCATTCAATTTCTCATGAGGATGTCTTGGAGCTTCACGAGTTGAGTGATCACCCGCGTAGGATGTCTCGCTGTCAAGGTCGTCAAAGGTTTCTTCGCTGAAAGCTTTAGTCAGCAACTGTTTGATCTAAAATTCCCAAAAAGAAAAAAATAAACTCCTTCAAACAACGCTATCTGATTTAGAATAATGCTTTCCCTATCTCTAGAAATAATATTGGCCCGAACCTCATCTGACCGATCTTCTTCCTCTTCAGCACTTTCTCCACCACTTAAATCTTGAAACTGTAACCCGTCGTTTTCATCCATTGTCAAATGATTATTATGGTGATAACCAGAGTTTTCAAATCAATAATTAGTTGACTTTGGTTCAGTACCACAAACCATAGTCTGCATTAAAAGATGAGG
>WJFA01001491.1:0-21102 GCA_009870155.1 Pseudobourletiella spinata | reverse complement strand
CCACAAGCCATTAGCATTACTGCAATATTCGGGAGAGAAGCCACATAGAGAGTAATTATTCAAACCCATTCTTCGGGGCATGAGTTTGGTGTGTGTGTGTGTGTGTGTGTCTGTGTGTGTGTAAAAACATCATGGGAAACCAGGCGGCTGCCTCCTCCTCCTCCTCCTCCTGCTGTGGTAAAAGTAGGGACCCCAGATAGCCCGGCAAGACCAATAGGAAAACAGGGAGAGTGGGCGAGGCTGGAAAATGTGGGGAAAAAAATGGAAAATATTCTCCACATAGCGGACGAGAGTGGGGGGAGGAAGGGTTGGGAATGTGGTCATAAAAATAAGGTCAGAATGCTAATTGTGAAAAAGTGACGCCATTAACTTTGATAGCCGCCCTCCCACTCTTATTGGGATTCATTAGAATTTGGGGGAGAATCCCCACGGTTTTAATGCATTCTCCCGGGATGAGTATATGGGACGAACTCGTAGTATACAGATGTCCCTCGCGGACTTTCTCTCTCTCTCTCTATCTCTGTAGATGGTAATGGAATATGCTTTCCCGGGACCAGGGTAGTCGTATAAAAGATACATACTAAAACCTACTGCCATGTTACGAGAACATTTTAAAAAATGGGATGATCCCCCGCAGGGATCATCCCTTCACACATGTATGTCCTAGGACCAATCCCAACTCATCTCCGGGTGAACTGTGTACAGATTAGTTGGAGAACTGTGTATTGGGGCCGTGCCACCGCATGATATATTATGGGAAGGAACCTTATGCTGGCTCATATACTGGAGGACCACTGCAAATAATAATATTCATATGATTCACATTCCGACGATCCGGAGCTATACGAGTATCAGGGGAAGGTTGTAAAATATAATTAATTGAAAAGATAATCATAAGTTGGGCTGCATACGGAAGGATATGCCCTGCCGTGTATGTCTGTGTGTGTGAAATCTAATGGAATTGCAATTCATGTTGATGATGCGGAATTTGTCTGTAGTAAATAGCAGCGGCTCCGCCGCCGCCCCTCTCATCAGCTTTGCATACAGAAATGCATGGAATAGGAATGGGTCTTGTCTCAACTGAGTAATCAAGAAAATTAATTAGTTTGATGAGGGGGGTTCATTAGCTGTGAGTAATGCGGAGGGGTTACTCTAATGGCCTACTTCACCCTCGCCATCCTACAGTGAAGCCTCTTCTGACTCTCATCCGCGTCAAATATCCGCGCTCTTATTCTCACTCCTACGACGATCGCCATGCCCATTATCCATGTCGCCGTATCTCTTCTCCATCTCTCTCTCACTTCCAGCCTGCTATAAGGACGGAACAATGTGTCTCTTTGATGTAGCCTTGATGAACTCTCTCAAGGGATAGCCATACATCTCCGCAACTTCCCCCACCGGAGCGATTCACATATGTCAGAACACAAATCCGTAGGGGGTGAGCCTCAAAGTTTTTCGTAGCGCCGCGGGGTGGATTATTCAAAGGAATGACTCCAAGGTAATCTATAGATGCTGGCTCTGTGGCTCTTTGATTTGATGCCGCCGGAGGCTCTGATAGTCTGATGATACGGAAGTGGAACAAACCTGTGAGCGTTGACTCACAGTCAGTTGGTAGAGCGCACGTGTTGCTGAATATTCATCCATCCCTCGTCATTGCGAGAAGCATTTGAGGGAAACCCAAATCCCATAAACTAAAATCACGAAGCATCGTTTGAACCGTGCTAGTGTGAGAGGGTCGCGCTTGTTTACACTCGGTTCCGGTTACATAATTCATAGGACTCATCAGTACAAAATGGCCTTGGTGGCACTTGGTGGAGTCGTTCTGAATAGTTGCCTCTGCGTTGGAAGTGAATTTGAGGCTAACGAAGGAAAGACGTAAACTGGTAGTCAGACTCCTCTGTCACCATCGTAAAGTAATTTAGGGCTCTGTTGTGGGGCTCGCAATGTGTGTGTGTGTGTGTTCATATGGGTGAGTGTATGCGTCGTATCGGCCGTGCGAATGCATGTGTAAGTTTACGTTTGTGTGTGCATACGCTCATGTGTCTTTGTGTGTGCAAATGTCACTGGTTTGGTTATGTGATTGTATGTCTTAAGTGTGCGTGAGTGTGTGTGTGCGTATGCGTATCCCTTTGTGAGCCTGTGCTTGACAACGTGCGGCCGCCCAAGTTCGGTGGTAATTACGCGGCCGTAGTACAGCAGCGCAGTATACTTTGCCGCTGTCACAAAGCCGAAAACTAACTTCCCTTCCGCAGCTATAATTCACGAGCGGGGGAGACTGTACGGACAGGACGGACGGACTCATTTAATACGTCGCTAATGACACTTAATTTGAAAACAATGGGAAAGTCCCCGCTCCGCGGAGAACAATAGAGCTGGCTCCTAATCTCGTCAGGTCCTCACCAAACCCGGGCATGCGCCCACCCACCCTCCTCTTTCTCAACCTTTCTGGTCATGGCGACAGTGGTGGTGGTGGTAGTGGCGGAGGCGGAGAGGAGACCATAATGCCAGCCGCAACAATGTAGGCTGAGACTATGAAATTGCACACACCTACATTCCATCCCTGCCCTCCCGCATTCACTCTCTCACCGGGGAACATACCCGCATCCATTCTTCCATCCCTACATATCTGTGGAATCACTGGGTTGTAACAGAGCTCAATGGCACTACTCCTCAGATCCGCAGCCATCCCCCCTGAATTTCCTCCCCCTGCCCCTGAAACTAATTTGGTCTCATATTGAGTTATTACGGCGAGAAAGTCTCCGGTGCGGGGTCTTCGAAATGGGTGCATCCTGTTCACACGGAATAAATCAGATGTGGCATAATACGCCCACCATGCTTCCCATCAAAAGAGAATAATGGAGTATTCCAAATATGTTGAGTAAATAGGTTTATTTGCACATTGGAATTTGCACAAAAAGGAGTCTCCACTGGGTGGTGGTTCTTGAGAAAGCACAGGGCTGGCAAGTATATATACACAGTAGTAGTAGTGTGGAAAACGAAATGGTATACACTTTGTGCCAAAGAAAACGACGGTGACGACGACGACGACGACGAAACGATGAGACATCTAGTCCAAAACGTGCCCTTATTCTTCGTGTCTCTTCGAGCCTCAAAGACTGGCAGTGGTGTGTGTGCAGGTTGTGTGGACTGGGATTTATCATATAGCGTGTACATATCATCCGTCGTCTTCCTCACTCACAGCCAGCTCCATGCCAGACGAGAACCCCAACGAGCTCACTCCTCTGTCATCATCATCCTCTCTGAAGTTCCTAATTTCTAAAGCAAATACGATCAACCACCCGTAGTGCAGGGTCCGCCGGGACTGGGAATTCGGAGGACACACGTACACGCTTGCACAAACAGACACACAGACACACACACACACAAGGAAAAGATATTAATTTGATAGGGAGAAATGTCGTCATGAGAGTATGGCCAACCGTGAGGTCAAAAGCATGATGAGACTCTCCAGGTTAGAGGTGATGCTTCCAGTCTGCTTCAAATCTTCTCTGCCACAGTTCCTCCACTCCTCCTGTGAGAGGATCTGTAATAGAGGAAGAAAATATAGTTACGCAAGCGTTCCAGTTCCACCGGACCGGGACAGAAGGACATTATACGGAGTTTGGAAGTAAAACATGAAAGAGCACTGGATTTCTATGCCCGTATATACTGACTGAGGCGCACAACATCTTGTGCATATAAGATGCCAACTCACGGGAATTGCACGGACTGGAGAGATGCGCGCGGCTCCGGGGAGCAGTGTCAAAGCAGAATTGGAGAATTCACCCTTTTTTCATTTCCCTTTTGATCCCCCGCACTTGAGACGATCCTTTGGGCTTTTCACAGAGTTTAATTTCAAAAGTCCCGCATTCTTTCTTCCGATTTCTACTCCCCTCCCCCCTCCCTTTTCATTATTCCTCTCTCTCTCTCTCTCTCAGAGAAGGGTCATGAAGAGGTAGGAGGAGTGGAAGTTTGATTCACGAGCCCAGAAAATTATTCACACCGCCGCCCCCAACAACGCTCTTTCTCTCCTTCCTGGCCGACACATTCTCAAATGTTGACACAACATCCACACGTATCAATTTACTAAACCTACCACCACGGAAATGCTTTCACGCCTCACGTGTCACTACTCACTCTAAAAAGTTCAAACCATTCACTCGCACACCTCCCCTTAGAAATTTCACATGTCAGATCTCTCAGATCCAGAACAGAGCCCGGGAGCAGACAAATGACAATGGGATTCTTGAAGGGTGACACAACACGGGCTTCAAACTTTTCACTGTCATTTACATGACCAGCCATGATGATGATGATCCTATTCCCAAAAGGGAGCCATGGCGGATAGCCAGCCAGGACGGAGTTGACGAACTGCATCGGAGATTAAAGATGAAAGGACAAGCGGGGGAAGAAGACTATTGATGTGGACAATGATAAATCGGGACGCCGGTTGAGAGGATATGAAGGCAACGAGGCTTAACAGCCACAGGGTCTCACCTAAGCTCACAATCAGTCAAATGCGTCGCGGTTGTTGGAGGATTTCAGAAGCTCCGGGAGCCTTCAATCTTCTTATGACAATTCCCATCCCCCCCGTGCGTATGCCCCTGCATAAATCCCTGGAAAATCTCCCTTTTGTCAAAAGTAGCCCCTCAATATTTCTCAGATCCATGGAATGGAACACTTCCGGATATGTACAAAAGCTCTGGATCACATGCCGGTCGGTCACTCTCCCCTTAACTACACCAAACAGACACGCTCTTTCTTCCATCAGAAAATGTCAACATGGGGAGGCCGATCGCTCTTAGCGTCCGCAGAATTCGTACATCGAAAGTTCACAATGTCTGTGTCTGTAGGAGTTCACGGCACCTAGGAAGTTCGGCATGTTGGTATACCTACTGCAAGAATTCCAAGAAGAAATCCATCAGCAAGTGAGATTTGATGGGAAAAATATCACATGGAAAATTCTCCAAAGAAATATTGCTGGAACACTCACAAAAGGCAGAATGCAACGTGACACTGGGTAACTCCCCGCCGCTCTTGTGGATGGATGAACCTGTAGCCAAAACATATTAGTTCAAATATGAAAACTTTTTCCATAAGTACAGAATACACAGACTCAAACTCACTCTATCTCGTCAGTTTCAGTTTGTACAAACTTGCTACTTTGCCGCCTCTTTTTTGAATATATGACCAGACCTCCGCACTTGGCAGCCGATCCCTCAAAATAATGAATTCGCATTCTGCCAACCTCCATTACTGATACAGACTGCCGGTGATAGTTTGTGTTCATGGTTCCCATTTTCCCATGCAGTGCCCGAACCACGAGACTACAACCGTACCGTACCGTATCGCTTTTTAAGTATGAATTCAAATGAGTGCACTTCCCGCTTCCATTCGTTTGAGTTGCTCACTCATACATGTGACTGACTGCACTGCCAGTGACGAAGCCAAAATACTACTGCACTATCTCACACTTAAACTCGAATTTTTTTGCCCACATTTTCCCCAAGTTACATTTTTGATGGATTTGCACACCGGGAATCGTACAGCAGTACAACACAGCCAGTCAGCACGAGCCGAGTGCAATTTTTGCTAGTAGACAAATACAAATTGCCACTCCGCACACACGCACGCCGCTCTACACTTTAGACGCTCCCGCGCCAAAGGATTGCTGGGTGGGAAAGTCAACTGCATTAGCCCCCTTTCATGGAGTTCCGTACACTGCGTCATGTATGTGAATAAGGGTTGGCGTTCCGACATGAGAGCCAGAAACGGAGTGAATTTTTCAACCCAAAGCCGTCTAGTCCCTTGTTCGCCAAGGATTTGGACCTGACAAAGTGGGACAAGGAAACGGAATGACTGGGGGAGTGTTGAGCGCTTCTTAGAACGAGAGGCAGGTTTTCCCATGGAAAATTAAGTTTTGCTGGCACTCATCCAGGGAAATGTAGAGAGCGGCGGCTATGGTAATGGTGGCAGCATCATTGCACTGGGAAAAAGTCTGGATGAAGTCTGCGTCAAGTTCAGGTCAAGAAACTTAATTATTCAGGAGGAATAAATGCAAAGATGGCGGAAAAGGGGCATGCTTAGTCATGTAAAAAAGGGATAAATATTTGCACTTTCATCTGCACTGCCAATATGCTGACACAGTGCCTGTAGTTCGTACCTCCTTGGGATCGTTTCGGTGCAAAAGTCTATAGTTTGACGCCGTGTATTTGACTTGCCAAAAGATGATTTTTGCATGCGTTAGATTCGGAGCTTGAATTTTACAACAATTAACATGTGAGTTTCGTTAATTCCATGTAGAAATTCAGACTCGCAGTCATCAACGCAGAGGATTCTGACATTTTCCCCAGGCGTTCGATCGAATCTGCGCTCGTTCCCAGAAAATAGAGCTGCGGAAGCAACGTCCTATGCAATTCCCCGATCCTTGTACAACAGGATCCAATTTGAGTTGTGACAATGGGTTTCCTGGCCTTGTCATTCAGGGGCTTAGAGCCTGATGCAGTGCAACAGAGCCACTCATACAAACTCCGGGTGGGAACTCCTAACTTCTTAGCCACCTGTTCTTTACTGTGAGATAGCTAGCTATACGTTCATCCCCAAACGATATTGTACGCCCCGCCTAATTTTCTCATAGTCAACACGAGCACATTCTAAATCTATATATATAAACGCTCATGGCCATCTGCCTGGTTTCAAAGAAGACTTGGAGGACCCGGGGAGCTCTCTTACTTTGATTTTTACTCGAATTGACTTTAAAAATCCTCGGTTTCTGGAAAACTTGTCGCGACTGGATTTGCAGCTCCCTGTCCTCAAATCTGTATAGAGTTTCACCAAAGCTCAATACAGTGAACTGCACTTTCTCTCCAAGTATTTTTTTTACTAGCGCGTGCAGAGGCTTAAAAGTCCTTAGAACGGGGTGCATGTACACATATATAGCGATTCCGGGAAATTTATGGTGTTCCCTGACGACACGAGATATTATTATTTTAGAAGTGGAGCTGTACTAGCTGGATGGTTGGGGGAGAGGGCTCATGAGCCTTTTTTTAAGAGTCAGTAAGCGTCCTCAGACTCAACGAGATGACTGTAGTCTACTGGTACTACTGCGTATAGAGCCCCACAGAGACTCTCTTACTAGGAAATTCTTATCCTGTCCCCATCCATGCTATGGGATTCTGAGAGAGCTGTGAGAGGCAGAAGGGGTAGGAGGAGGGAAGAGCCCTAAGCACCGGACCATGAAAGCGTATTTGACGTTCAGCTTTCTCCACATTCACTTTTCTTAACGCTGTACAAATGTTCCACTTGTCTCCCCCTCCTTCTTTTCCCAACTGTGAAGAAGGGAGTAGTAGTAGTAGGAGTTGGATATCAGTGTGGCTTCTGGGGCTAACGAACTGCTTGCTCGGCTTGGGCAAACAGAGTTATACATGCTGTTCAAATAGGGACACGGGTCAAAAACATGGTGTATATTTGCGAAAGCCCGAAATCTCACTGTGAGAAAATGCGTGACCGCTTAGTGGTTGGACCGTTCAAAATGATACATGTTGTGCAAGGGTGAAAATTCAGGTATTTTGCATGTGAATACTCATCTCAAAATATGTTAGCCTCCAATATTAACTTATTCACAAGCTCACTAAGTAACAAAATAATGTGTAAGTGGCGTCGAAGCTTCGAAAATTAGTATTGTGCAGGTCACTCTTGCAGCCGTACCAGCCGACCTTTAATGTCATGAAAACGAAATGCTAGTAGATTTTTGGAAATTGGCGCTCACTTTTCAACCTTCGACGCCACTTTGGCAAAACTGAAGATTGTAATAAATCTATAAATATCGTCTAATTCGACATAAGTAAGACAAAGTCTCTCTTGTAACATGCAGTTGATTATGTTAACATTAGGCCCACTAAGTAACAAAATAATGTGTAAGTGGCGTCGAAGCTTCGAAAATTAGTATTGTGCAGGTCACTCTTGCAGCCGTACCAGCCGACCTTTAATGTCATGAAAACGAAATGCTAGTAGGTTTTTGGAAATTGGCGCTCACTTTTTAACCTTCGACGCCACTTTGGCAAAACTGAAGATTGTAATAATTCCATGAATATCGTCTAATTCGACATAAGCAAGACAAAGTCTCTCTTGTAACATGCAGTTGATTATGTTAACATGCCAACTTGCACTTCACTCCATAGTAACGTACAAGACACGAACCGGACGACAATGTAAAATTAACTATTCAGTTCCCCCATCTACTACGATCACCACTGAGCCTTACAATTGAAATCCCTCGGCGAAAACTTGAAAAGAAAAGAGGAAAATCCAGTCTCCGATTTAGAATGATGATATGACATATACAGCACATTGTCAAATCCCATGGATCACATCACACATGGCTCCTCGTCCCCATTATCCTTCTCTCAGCATTAACAGAATTCACTCTGCAATTCTGAGACGGCGGACAATGTCTCGAGAATCCATATGAAAGGGTTTCATGGTGCACGAATGGCTGCGGGATTGAAAAGAGTTGGAAAGCGTATATGTAGCGACTAGCGAGGGTAGACAGACGACAGAACCAAAGGAATTGTATGGACTCAAGGAATCACCTTGTTGACATAAAGGAGAGTGGAGAAAGTAGTCGAAGAAATTGAAGCTATGTGGAAGTATTTGAGAAGTGCCGAGAACGAGACAGCCTTGCCAGGCCAGACGTCCGAGACTGTACCACCACAAGACCTCTCACAGTCGTGTCTAGTCTAATGGGAGGCGTGCGGAAGATGAAATGAAAAGAATTGAAAATATAATATTACATCTCTCCACTTGAATTTCCAGTGGCTCCCCGCCGTTGGACCCTGTGCAACACACGTCCCTCATCACTCTCCCTTTGATTGTCCCACTCGGACCGTATCTCCATAACCAGTAACGGCCCCGAGCTGAATGCACCATTACTATATCCTATCCTATCCCGTTCAACAGCCATCCACAGTGCACACTTCCCTCTCCCCTATCATTTACGACGCGGTCGGGACAGTGAGAGGATATGTAGGAAATCCTCAGAATGGTTTCAATAATGTCTGATCTCATACTTGGCTACAGCACACACACACACATACACACACACACATACACACACACACACACACACACACACACAGAATTCACTATATATACCAAGGGGTTCATAACCGGAATGGCTCTTGCTTACCGTATTAAATTTTATGGACCGCTGAGCTAGATTGCTCTTTTATCACTCGTAAAGGTAACCGTACTCGGCTACTGTACTGTAATAGCATAGATCCCTGCTCACTCACCCTGTGAACATAGGTACTAACCATAACCTGGAGTGCGACCATCCATCTTGCTTCCCCAGTCCCACCGGCGGGACACCCTTTTGATTTCCAGGCTATGCCGACGAATTTACTCTCAGTTTGTACTTCTCAGGATTGGATGGGACTGGAAACGAGCCAATCATGACGAACACTCAGACACATTTACACACACTAGCAGCCTAATTGCCAGTTGTGTAATCAAAGTCAAAGTTTCGAGAGGGCATGTAGTAGTGGGAGTCATTTCCAGCGAGTGCTCTGCAGCTCAAACGTTATAGCGGATATGAGCCCACATTCGTCATGTTCCAGCGGGCGGGAGAGTGAATTTAAATGTATACTACGCATATGCATAGCCATAACGATGCATACCCCTCCCATTGTAATTACACTGTGGACCGGGCTCTTTAGTTTTTTAGAGTTTCTCCCAGTTTCGAGCCGGGAACACAAAGGCCATAGAGTTGGTCCCAGATGTGAACACTTTACGGCACGATTGGGCCGTGTGGGAAAACGCACCATTATCACCTGCACACTTATTAGCTTAGAGGACTACCGAGTGTGGTCATACTGTTTTAACTCCTACGTACATATGCAATAGCTCTATGTATTTTCATGTTATTGCCCCAGTCGGCTTGGACAGGCCAAGGCCAAGGCATTTGTGTGAAAGGGCAAACTGACTGAGTGAGCAGCAGATGAACCATTCACATATATGTATGCATACAACGGGGTTGAATGGCAATGAATATTTTACCATTTGCCATTTTCCCAATGTTGTAGGTTTAGCCTGTGGGGACCGCTGTTGAGAATCCGGGCCATATTCCCCTCAAGTGTGTGGAGGAGGAAAAGAAGAATAAATCGGTGCAACGTGGGAAATTGCTCAGCCGGGACTTCCTTTTTCCATTCAATCCCAATGATTTCCGCTCCCGCCGCTGTGTATCTCCGACTCGCCGACTCTTGTTGTCTGAGGTACCATTGTGAGCGAGGCTCTCACCCACAAGTGGTGCAGAACGTCCCGGGCCTCCTACTACATACTCTGCCACTACTATTGGAGTCCGGGTCTGGTGAATTCCACTCACTCTGTATGTGAGTGTCAGTGGCAGTGCAGTCGTATGGTAGTGGGACCAGCACCAATGCAGGATCTCGTCTTAAAATGTAATGCATAGCATATACATATGTGGGAATGGGTGCGCTCTATATGCACGTGCCATTCACATCACCTCTCTGCCAAGGTAATCCATTAGAGGAATGAATGGAATCCCAATAGGCGAGGGTTCTGTAGCCTGGCTTTCACATTCATCTTGGAATGATTTACTCTTGAAAGGACCCACGGCTCCGGCGTCAGCTACTAAATCCGGCGGAAATAAATAACGTATGAGTCCGCCGTCCGCCTGTACTACAGTGGAATTTGGTGGGGAGTTGTGTAATGGTTGCTCAACGGCTTCGTCAGTGTCCGCCACTGCTGGTCGTTTCACAGCGAGGGAAAAGGCTCCGGTGTCATTAACACGGACAGGCGGTGTGGCAAGGGCTTCCTGGGAAATTTCATTGGAGTTGGCAGGTTGGCTGGAAGTTTCTTCTTCTCAGTAGTCGTAGTAGAGCACATGGGGCGGGAGAATTTGACTTATTTTTATCCAGTTAGCCGAGTGGGCGCGGGAGTGGAGGCGGGGGATAAGCTGGTTAGAGGATAGCATTATGGCCCGGTGGCGGGTAAGTGGCCACGAGATGTTGCCAAGGCCCTACGTATGGCTACGCTGGATGACATGAGGGCTGTCAATTCTCATTCAATTATCATCGTAATAGCCTGCGACATCAATGGATTTCGAGTTGCGGAATAAGTTTGTGCTCCCACTTTGAGCCTTTGCGGCGGAACTTGACTGAGGACTCCGGAATTCCCAAGCGGATATTCCTGTTGCTGGGGAGCGGCCGCTGTAGACTCTGAGGAGCAGCTCTGATTTCCCAAATGGGATTGACGGTAGTGTACTATCTGACTCACTGTGGAGAGTGCACAGAGTTGAATGCGAGGCACTATGGCGCTGGGTATAGGATAAATTATGCGATGTAGCTGGGAAGACGGGGTCTTCACGTTGACACTGATTGGCTCAAAAGATAAGGCGGCCGTGGGTGATTTTGAAGGGTGTAGACTCAGGCTCGTGAAAAAGTTGAAGGAGCTAATGAAGGGTAGTGGATGGGGCTTTTTACTTGGATAATTTCGGGGTAGAACAGGGTTGTGACAGCGCTTGAAAATCCGATCAAATCTCCAGCGGAGTTGTAATGGCAAAGTTTTGTGTGTGCGGGGAAAGTTTAATTATGTTTCAAATATGGTGGCACATGATGTGTTGGCGGTGGTGGTGCGGTTTGATGCAGTCTATGCGCCAAAGGATTGGAAAAAGGTAACGAGGGAAAAAAGGACGTCGATAAAAGGGTTCTTTGGGGACTCATGTGAGCTGTGGATGACATTTTGTACAGGGGAACGAACCTTGGAAGAAGTGACGTCGTCCGTGTGTGTGTGTGTGTACGTGTTTGTGTGTCTGTGTGGCTTTGAAATCCTCCACGCACTCTCTCCAACCCGCTGACAGCATCCGCGGTGGCTCAACAGCCTGTACATAGAGACTTTCCAACCGAGTTGTCGTCGAGATGATGAACTTGTGCTATGGTTAAGGCCGCTGGAGATAGTTGAGGAAACTGGAGGAAAGGGTCTTTACGACCCGGGCCATGGCACGCCATCCGTTTTTCCAGCCTTCGTAAAAGTAAAAGTATGGTGGGAGATGATTTACTCTTGTACAATCCCTCTTCTTCATAATAAATGACTCGCGCTTGTCCTGCGCAGATCGCGGGATCGGGATCAGGAGTGGAAGATGAAGATATAGTATAGGACCCTCTGCGTGCTTGGTGGTTCCATGTTGTGGATCGACATGTATGTATGTGTGTGTGTGTGTGTAGTTGTATGTGTGGGCGTGTGGGAAATGTGGCTTATAGCCAGCACATTATATCACGGATGAAACCTTGTTCATACCCTGCACCATGCTCCATCACGTTCCTCCTGTAGCCAAGATCTGCGTAAGTTCTCCCCCCCCCCACTTCCCAGCTGTGAGAGGATGTGATAGTGCGTATGGCATGGGAAAAGGGGGAATTATACGGAGTAAAAATGCAATTTCGCCAAAACCAAGTGTGCTCGTTCCAACAACGTGGAAAGCGTTGGGAAATGGAAAAGTCTTTCCCCTGGGGATTGGCGGGATCGGGAGGGGGAGTGCGTGAGAGTGAGCCTGTGTGCGTGAGCGTTTACGTGTGTGTTTGTGTGTGTATGTGTGTCATGTTGGTGCATACGTGCGGGGGCCTCCTGTGTACCCGTCAAAACGTGGAAGTTGTGTATAAACTGTGGAGAGGAAAAAAAAACTTTCTCAGGAAGACGGCCAGAGGAAGGATGGCGTGGGATCTTTCGGACAGCATGCAGTAAAAGTTGGCACGCGGAAATAATAAATTGTTGTCTGTACCGTTAGAAAACATTTTCCTATGATTTCAAACCCTTCTCATTCTTGGTGCACAAAGAGTCCTTGTAAGTGCTCTCTCCCTCGGCGCGGACGATGTAGGTCTGTGTGGTGTGTAGGGAAAACTACTCACCTCCACATCTGCACAATTTCCAAGGCTGTGTGAAGCATCTATCTATGGGCTATCTCCAGCTGGTGGCACGCGGTAATGTCCGCCATTACTCTTGGCCATAATGAGGTGCAATTTTAAATGACCAATAAAAATCTTTCCCAGACGACATTTCCCGCCGTGTAATGGGATAAAAGTTTCCATCCTCTTGGAGGATGGAAACTTCGGTTTGTAGCCAGTGCAGTGTGGGTAAAAATTGTGTTGAAAGGCGAATTGTGATGGTCGGAATAATCTCTGTTTTTTTTGTCTTTGTTGGCAAATGACCGTGGGTACTGGAACACCAGTTGTTTGTGTGTACTAGGCTGTGAGTTGGACGGGTGGTTTGATAATTTTGATTACACTTTTAGGTAATCCAGTGCAGTTTGTAATGTGAGTGAGTGAGTCTTGATGAAACTTTGAAATGACCATGTACGAACTTGGGATTTTTGAATCATGGTTAGCCCTTGCGGTGAAAATGAGTTCGTTTTTTATTGAGTTCAATTTCGTGGGCATTAGGATAGTATAAATTGTGATGTAATTAAGTAATAATGCGTGTTGAAATTTTACGCCGCTTAGTTTACATCATATTTTATCGCGTGCCTACATTACCCATGTGCGTGGCTTGTTCGAATGCAAGTGGACTTGCAAATTGTAAATTATTGTGGGACGTTACGAAAATGAATAATGCGCGTTGGAATTTGACGTCGCTCATTATTTACGTGCAATTAAATCGAGGCAGTAGTGAACAATTACGGGTTTTTAATTGCTCTAACGTAAATTATTATATTATTATTTGACCGTAGCTCGGTGGGCTCCGTCGTTTGGATTCATCAGCCAGCATTCGGGCCCACTTCTACCCGGAAGGCGGTTGGGGTTGGATAGTATGTGCCTGTGCATTCCTGGCTCACNGCACAGCTATCCGCTGGAGCCCTGCATATCGTGCTTTCCAACAAGTTTCAAGACTCTACTGCTCACCGTAAGTCTCATCATCATTTCCCTCTGCTTAATCTACAAAATATCCCGATGACACTGATTGCCGCAACCCCAGTCCGATTTATTTTCCCCAAGAAAATCCTCGTAGGCTTGATCCAAACGGTAAATCCAGTCGCTGAAAATCCCACAAGCTGTAGCTGAACTACACTAAAACTCCACCACAGAGAGGATCTTCATCCATACGACCACGGCTCCCGCCAGATCCTTTGTGGTTCTAAAAAGTTTTGGCTACTTCCATTACTTTGTGTAGTCCCTCCTCCTTATACACATTTCCAATGCAGCCGCCAATGCAATGCGCCTGGGTAGGCTCTCTCCACTCGTGCAATCATTTTTAATGAAGGTGCCCGAGGTAGAGATTGATTTAGTTGAAGGATGAGGAGGATTTTGGAATTGGATGGAGATGTAGCAGCGGATGAGGTGGGTCGTTGGATGATACTGAGAGTGAGACTCTCACTCACAGACTCTGACCAGACAAAGGCGGGTAGGAGGATAATCCTTTTAACCACTTGGTACTGTGTGAGTTCGCCTCCAAGAAGAAGAAGAAGAAGAAGAAGAAGACGACGACGAGAGTTGTGAGATGACGACACATTCCGCTCTGCCTGGCCAGTTTTAATTGCTTTTCCCTTTGATCCCACGTTGTAGTGTAGGAGATGCGGCGGATGGAGTTGAGATGTTCGCGTACGTATTAGGATGTACTACTATTAGCTCCCATCATTGCATTGTGTGTGGCTTTAAGAGTTCCTGAGAGAGGGCCAAGAACTTTACTGGGGAGGGTGAGGGATATGTGAGCTGTGGGTGGAGACAGTCATCTCTCAAGCCGTGTACGTAACTATACATGGACATGAAGACCGCAGTGCAGGAGTGGGGAGGGTTTGTAAAGAAATCCGTCCATCAAAGTCCGATTCCCTCTCTTCCGTCTTCCCTTGTCTCTCGCGCCCACATTTCCACCATTATACTTTTCCCATACGTACACACACATATGTATAACTACCACCCTGTCAGTTCCAGTAAAACTCTCCTACAGTACACACAAGTTCACATTCTCGTGACATTGGCGTACCACTTTGAGACTCCACGTTGAAAGCTGGCCGACCGGAGAGTGGGGCTTACGCTACATTGAGGGATCCGCTGTTCCCAAAAGCACATTTCTTCCATAAAAACCAACGTGGGCTCCACGCCGGCACTCTCAGACCGCTTTTCTCATGTTGGGGATGTGACGAGGGAATTGAGTTTACGTTTGTGTGTGTGTGTGTGTGTGTTTGTGTGTCCCTACGTGTGTACAGAAGCAAATGAGATGAAAACAGAGGGGGTATATAATGTCCATCGTCCTGACCGTCTGTCGTCAGCATTGCGGGTGGTGGTAGTGAGGACGACAGCCCTACAGCTGTTCGCACTCTGTAGAAAGTTCTATATAGCCTCTGCGGCTCCCACTGCAGGGATAGGGCTGACGGCCGTGGCTAACTATGTGACGCGCCGAGTTTGAACTTATTCAAGGCATTCCACATTATTCGCTCGTGGCTCCAGTCCACTCATCATGGTTGTGCCTACGGTTTTCTATGGGGTCGTTGGGGCTTTCCCTGAATGACATGGGGAAAGTTTCTGGCATTCCCTCCAACTCACCCAACCAACCTTCACTGAATCACCATTAGTTGAAATGAGAGAGTTGGGTCTAGTGAGGGTGATGCGGGTGATGACGTAATCTATGGGAGGTCCGTAATGGAAGTTGTATAGAGTCAAAGAACTGGCGGTTTGGTCTAAAATGAACTACTGTTGAAGGATTGGAGTATTCAAGTAAGCAGTAATTAATGAATTCATGTATTTCTCGCGGGTTTTTCAGATTGGCTAGGCCCGCTCTCTTGGTCAGTTTCCAGTATTTTCGCACCGCTCGTGGTGAACTTGTGCCGGCGGAAGAATGCACGGGTTCTATCACTCATTGGTGGCTTCCTCTTCCCGCTGTCCCTACTCTTCACGTCATTCGCCACGGAGCTTCATCAAATCTTCTTCAGGTAGGAATACTTTGTATGAATTTAGTGACTTGGGGGCATTTCCGGAGGATGGGATTTTCGGGAAGATTTTTGGTGTTGATAATGCTCAAAGAAATCGTCGTGTGGTCTTGCGAAGGCAAATGAGGAGGAGGCTCTGTGCAGGTCTTTTCTTTTATTCCAATGATATGACAGATGACAGTTTTGAAAGATGTTGGCGGAGTGGAATGGCTTGTTCAAGTCCGCAGCCCGTCCTCATAATTGTTTTTAGATGAAGATAGATCCCACTGCTGGTCTGTGAAGCCAACATTGTAAAATCAATGGAGGGATACTGCGCGCAGACACACACACACACAGGGACACACATGCAAAAAAACCACACACACTCACCCTCACAAACGAGCCGGCACACGCACAGACACACACGTTGAACAAGTTGGCACACACGCACACATTCACAAACAACCCGGCACACGCACACATACACACATTTAAACAAGCTTGCAAACACACACACACACACATTTAAACAAACCAGCACGCACACATTCACAAACACACACCCGCACAAGTTCAAATACACACACACACACTGACATATTCACACAAAAAAACACACACACACACGCACACATAGAAGTCACCACACAGTCACACACAGGAACATATTTTCCTCGACTCTCTCCGACATTCCCTTGATTTGATTTGCGCGGGACAAAAGTAAAGTGAGATAAATTGAGATTTTATTCCGTGTGCCGCGCTTCTACCGAGCTGTATCCTGCGGCAGGACGCCTGAGGAGTTCCGAAATAGATTGTAAAACTCTGAATACCAACATGGAAACTCATGGTTGAAATCTTACAGCAACACATTTTCCCTCCCTCCTTTGTTGATCTCATTCAGTTTTGGCTTAATCGGCGGCATCGGCTCCTGCCTCGTCCGTGAGAGTTCCGGTGTGGTGTTGGGGGAGTACTTCCGACGGCGACGTCACTTTGTGGAGCAAGTGGTCCTGGCCGGGACGGGCGTCGGGGTCACTTTGTTCTCCCTTTTGTACCTCAGCCTTACGAGACACATCGAATGGGCGCACGGATTCCGGATCGGTGCTGGACTTTCAACCATTTGTGTCCTTCTGCCAGCCTTCTACCGTACTGCCGCCATGTACCATCCGAACCGGTCGGCTATTGAGCAGTTGAAGGTCCGATTTTCTTTAATTTTGTTTTGTACTAAAAGTTGATGCTCCCACAAATCACATGGCCGTGAAACTAATGTTTGGATAAAAAGGTTGAAAATTCTTGTTATTGTTGTTGTTGCCAAAGACCCAAGAGGAGACTGACACATAATGTGGTTGGGATGAAAACAAGTTTACGAACAGCTTTTATCCTTCCATCTCCCGCATATGTTTTCGTCCGCGGCGGTTGGGGGAGTAGTGGGTGAGGGAGAGTTGAGCTGGCTAAGACACTGACGTATACGCGTTTACTTTTCCCTCCCCTCCAGAGCCAGCGGCAGCTGAACAAGAGTGAGACCGGCGGCAGCGGCGGGGTGGCAACCTCTCTCCTCCTCCCTTTAGGCGGAGACATTTTTCATAGTCTACATCTATTTTGTGTCCCAGCCCTCAAGCCCCTACTTTGGTCCGCGTCCATCTCCAGCTTCGGCTTGTACGCCCCTGTCTTTCTAATGGTGAGTGAGTGGGAACATTAGTAGACTATGCATGTACAGTAAGTATATATACATAGTAAGCCACAATGTATTTCCCCACTAATTCCCCCTGTCTCCCTCTCTTTCAAGATCTCGTGGGTGGGTCCGCTCCGTTGGATTAGTGTGCAATGTTTTAGTAGTAGTAGTAGTAGTAGTAGTAGTAGTAGTAGTGGTGTCAGTAGCGGAGGAAGGAGGATTCCGCGGTAAAGTTTATTTAAACAAAAGGATTAGGTAAACAAATTGAAGTTGGGCTAATGACCCGGTAGCGTGGAGACAGAATGCATGTGAGAGAAAGTTGCGGAGCTCTCGTGTACGTACGTGTAACGTGTGCACTATATAGCTCACTCTCACTCACTCAGTCAGGGAGCCGGAAGCTTTTTCTCTCATACACCCAAGTTGCAGTAGGCCCGTAATTTCCTCCACCCCGTGAACCCTTATAATCTCCATCCAAGCTCATTTCACGCCCGTTACTCATACTATCTCCACATAGTGGAGATCCTTAGAAACTTAGCACCTCACTCCCAAGTTAGCTTAATAAGACTCTTATTTTCCTAGGAAATTCTATTCTAACGGGCTATGATTGCACAGCAGGATGTGAAATTCAAGGAATTTCCCTCGAAAAATTTAATTTCCTCGCCAACTTTTCACGCGAATATCAGACAGACACACACATTTACGCATACACACACACACACATTTACGCATACACACACACACACATTCACACTTTCAGACAAACACACATACACACACAGACACATACACACACACATCACACACAACCACCACCACCATACAGACCGCACAAATGCAGACTCACACACGCACATCATTGGGATGAAGAGTTTGGGGATTTTTTATACGAGCCTATACATCTATTCTGCCCTAAATGAAATTCTGGTCGTTGCTGGTGAGAATTCTCAGCTTGGTCGCTACCTCGTGGTACAATAAAGACCAAACATGTATATACATACATGCGCAAAGAAACCCAAATACATACACACACACGTACACATGCAAAAACACACATACATACGCACACACACAGTGACACAGTGCACATACACACTCAAATTTCAAATACGTACACCTGCGTGCGCACACAAACACACACAAGCACACATGCACATATACACTAGTACATTTACATGCTGACACACTTATCGAAATGCACGCACACACACACACACAAGCACACTCGTCGTCATGGACAAAGTTGGAGTAGTGAACCAGTGAGTTTGGTTGAAGAGACGGGGCTCTTAGGCCTGAAAACTAATCCTTCTGTTTACTTCACGGCCCTGCGGGTGGATGTAGTGTACAACACGTAATGGTAATCCGGATTCCGGACCGTTCCGGTTTCCCAGGCCCCCCCCACCTCCTGAAGCTGTTTCTGAGCCTGAGCACAACATATGTATACACCTATATTATGCATACACATTCGTGTGCAGTAGAGAATAGATTAATCCTGTGGAAATTAGCTCCTATTTTTTCATTCATGTTCCGTGTAATTAAGCTAACTGAGAGCGAGAGGGAATTTTGTTTTCTCCCCAGTCGGATTTCGGTCGGAAAGAAGGTCTTTCTGGAGGCTCACTCCTCCTGCTCCAAACGCATTTGGGACTGGGCCTGTCCCTCGGCGTGATCCTCGGTGCTATTTTAACGCTGAAGAAATTCCGCTGCTGCAGCATCACGCCGCGAATGCTCTGCTCAGCCACATGCCTCCTGACTGGTAAGTGTTTCTCTCTCTCTCTCTCTTTCTATACCCCTTATTTTTCTCCGTTGTCATAACTCAATTTCCGTCCATTTCCTAACCGACAGCTAATTTTCTCCCTCAGATCGGATGACGGCCCATTGCTCCTTTCCTCCTTGTACACCATATACGAATATAGCCCAGAGACGTACAGATGGACACGGAGTTACTGACAGAGTGTTTAGACTGTCCGTTGTTGTTGTTGTTGTTGTCAAAAGACCGTGTAAACATGATTTGAAAATAATGTCCCTCGCCCCACTGCTCAGAATGTTCATTTCCCGAGCGTTTCTATGGATCCATTTGAGAGTTTTATAGGGGATGACTGGTTCGGTACTCAATCCCTTCCCCCCGCATCCCCATTTCCACCCAGTCGTTTCCCATGGGCAGAAGAAGGCATATAATGCAGGCTGCTGGGCGGCAGGTTGAGAAAGTGGAGTTTGGATTTAACGGGAATGTTTGTTCGGCGGAAGCGGAAAACCTTTATTACCATCCCGCTTATTCCCACCTTGGTGTTTACGCCTCGTCTCCTGGGAAAGACTGCTGCTGCTGCTGCTACTGCTTTTGCTAATACTACTGGAAGACTTTGATGTGGAACATTCACCACATAAGAACATTTAGACCATGTGGGAGTACAATGAGGGATAATGGGAGCATCCAACTTTCACCAAATACGTATCTAAGGCACTGTGTTATATTGGTAGTGTGGGAAATGGCGGGGATATTTTTACGGTTATAGATGCGTACAAAAGAGATTGGAAACCCTGGGATTTCAGCGTGGAAAACAGAGTTATGGAGGAGGGAAGGAGGGAAATAATTATCTTTACATTTTAAATTGACAATATGTATATATACGTATATATAGCGTGTCATTATCAGTACGTCTCACTCAATTTCCCCTCCTTCTCCGTATCTCTATAATAACTAACGAGTATTTTTCTCGGGCTGACTGAGAGAGCTTTTCAAGTCCCGGGATTTAGTAAGTAACCTGAAACCGGGTGCACTCACTCAAAGCCTGTCTTCGGCGCGGGACATGGGAGTGGGTGGGGAATGTGTTAGGTGGGGTGGGGAAAGAGCCAGAGAGGGATTACATATAAATAAGGTATGGGCACCATCAACCTTTCAAAGGGGGCATATGGCACAGCTCACGGCTCTGTCCTGTCCGTGGGCATCTGGGCAGGTAGAGAGAAAAATGATCATTATATGGAAATTGAGTTCCCAAATGGGCTTTGCAAACCGGAACGCACACACACACACACACATAGACACACACACACACACACACGCACACGCGCACACAAACACAGACACACACCCATAGAGACACACAACCATCCCCTGTCTCATCCATTTCCATCCGAAAACTACATCTCTTTAGTATTATACTTCCGTCATCCTTACCCCAGACTTTATCCCATGCAAGTTTGAGTAGCGCGGTTTGAATATGGCCGCGCCGCATCGTAAAAGCAACACACTGCCATGGGAACTCATTTGAAATGAGGAATTTCTATATTTCAGTCGTCGCAGCAGCGTGGTGGTAGTAGGAGGAGTAGCTGTTGTAGAAGTATTGGTGGTACTAGAAGCAGTAGAGGTAGTAGGAGTAGTAGTTTTTGTACAAGTATTGGTTGTACATACTGGTAGCAGTAGAAGTAATCGGAGCAGCAGTCGCGATGGTAGCAGCTAGCAGCACAGCAGTAGTAGTAATGTAGTGGAAGTGTAGTGGCTGCTGCATGCAGCCCCCATGCATTTGGCCCA
>WJFA01001490.1:0-21110 GCA_009870155.1 Pseudobourletiella spinata | reverse complement strand
AAAATTCAAAAATCAGAAACAAATAAAATTCAAAAATCAGAAACAAATAAAATTCAAAAATCAGAAACAAATAAAATTCAAAAATCAGAAACAAATAAAATTCAAAAATCAGAAACAAATGAAATTGAAAAATCAAAATAAAATTACTTTTAACAATCGAAAAAATATAATTAAATAGTATGAAAAAATTCCTACCTGCCGCTTCTCAAGTTCCATGACGAGGCTCTCCAACTGACTCTGCAGCCGGGCCTTCTCATCCTTACTACTCTTGATGATCCGCTCGATCTCCGATCTGAGTTTGGAATTATCCTCATCCAGCCGCTTCATCCGCCCGTCCAACCCCTTCACCTTTTCCCGCTCCCCGTCCAAAAGTTTCTTGACCCGGCCCAGTTCATTGTCATACTCGCCGATCTTGGCCCGAAGCAGAGCGAGTTCCTTATCCTTCTCATTGTCTCCGACGCGGGAGTTGAGCTCCTTTTGGAACTGGACGAGGAGCTCCTGGCTCTTCTCCAACTGCGTCACCAGCTCATCCCGCTCACTCGTCAACTGCATCATCTCATGCTCCATCTTGCTCATCTGCTTCTCAAACTTGTCCGTCTGACCCCGATATTTCTCAATCTTCTCCACCAACTTGCCATTCTCCTTGTTGAGCCGGCTCGTCTCCGCCACCTTGTCATCGTACATTTGGCGGAAGCGAGCGAGCTCATTCATCTTATCCTCCAGGTGACCCCGCAGCTTGTTATTCTCATTCAACTTCTCATCCAGCGTCTTGCGGATCTTCTCCAGCTCGACCATTTGGGAGTCGGTGGACTTGAGCTTGTCATCCCGGGTTCGGAGCTCCTCCATCAACTCCTTGTAGCGCCCCTCCAGATCGGACCGCTCCTTCTCCAGGCGGTCCAACTGGATCTCGTACTTGGAGACGCGGTCGAGGAGCTGCTCCAAATCCCGCTGCTTCTTTTCCAACTCCTGCTGCTTCCGCTCCAGCAGATCCGACGTCATGCTTGACGTGGTGGCAGTGGATTGAGCCAAGGACTTGTTCTCCTGCCGCAAGGCATCCAACTCCTGCTTCACAAGGCGCAGCTCGTTGTTAAGCGAATTATTTTTGGACTGACTCGACTCCAGGGCAGTTGAGAGCCGGTTGATTTCATCTGTACAGAATATATGAGAGATTTGGGAGTCATCAAGAGAGTCACAAACTCCGGTTAAGGATTCCCCGCACCACCACAACCACACATCCTCCAGGCCACCTCCCGCCATTCCCAAATTTCATCCCATATATCCCTCACAGCAGCGTGACTGGAAAACTCATCTCATCTCCTCGTTGGTTGGTGTGTGAGACTGAGAGATCTGTGATCTTGTATTTTTTTTATATATTCTTTCACATTGGGAGGAAAAGCTTAAAAGCAGAGGAGGAATTTATAGGGTGGGATCCACGGCCGCAGTAGCCTCCGACATGTGTAAAAAACGAGGACTACTCCAAAATTAAATAATGTATGACATAATTAAAAATTAAAGGTCAGGTGTATAGTAGAGCATGTCAATTACCCCGGAGGGCGTCGCTATTCCGGACACACACAAACGCACAGGGAGGACCGATTTTATTTGAGTTTCTCAAAAAACGTAAGGCCCGCCTAATATAAATTTTAAATCTCATTTCCCGACACAGCCGCACATACACACGGAATTACACACGGACATGAACAAACAACTGGTGACTGACGTAGCATGGGACTTCCTCATTACTCCAGGATCTCCGGAGGCTACAGCGGATAGAAGCACTCACTGAATAGAAGCCTACGACATCCACGGGGACAATAATGATAATAATAATAATCAAAATAATAATTATAATAATAAAACTCTCCGCATATCTACACTGCACTGCGTAATACCCATCTACCCTTGTAATAATATCTATGGGGAAAACATTTACACAGAAAAAATTAAATTTTAAATATTATTATTATTATGGTTATTACTTCTTGGCCACAGAGGTTTTCTCTCAGTAGTCGTAGCAGTAGCAGCAGCAGTGTGGTATATAGCTGTCGCTCACAGTCAGTTTCCCAGGCTGGACTCTGGCTGCGCCATGTTGAGTTTTAATAAAAAATATCTCGGGGGGGGGCAAATGAAAAGAGTCTCAATATTAACATACACAGGTTCCCTTGGCGGGAGTGTAAAATTTTCATGGAACCTCCCACCTGCCTTGCCATAAATACTGGCCGCCCGGCCCGAATCAGCAGTGCGAGAGAACCTGGCGTTTTCTATGGGACTATGCAGTGTGACATTCGAATGGCCACCAGGACCATAAATAGGAGGGTTCCCGCCCCCTTTAATGGCACTATAGCGGGAAATTCAAATGTGCCACGACGGAGGAGAAACGTGCTGGCCTGACATGTGAAAACGTCGGTTTGACGTCAGAGCGGGACAAAACATTTTCAGTTTTCCTTGTTCTATTAGACAGAAGATGGGCAGCTTTTTAGGACAGAGGCAGTGAGATTCTGTGAGTTGATCTCTGGAGAGATGCGGAAGAGTGTTATTATTATTGTTATTATTAGGATTTGCTCCAAAAATCCCTGTCCCGTCGATCCGTGGAGAGAGGAGGGGAGAGGGTATGGTAGCGCGTTCGGGCTATGCCACTGGGCAGGGAGGAGAACGAAGAAGAATCTGGAAGGAGGATATACAGTGCCACCATGAAATGATAAGAATCTCACAAAAGAGGAATCTGCGGAAAGACAAGGTTGAACCGTACAGATGATGATGAGAATACTACAGGGTGTCCGAAAGTTTTCATGTCACATACGTAGCTCATCATTTGCACTTTCTGTACTGGAAGTTCTGCTCCTTACATTCTCTGTTTGTACCCGATATTTAATTCTACAGGGACAACAAATATGACCTGACACTCTTGGACACCCTGTACTAATACTGCATACAAGTAGTAATTATAAAAAGGAATCGTCATGGTTTCCAAAGCGAAATCATATTGTGTGTGTGTTCGTGGGACGTGAACGTGACGTTTTGCTCAGCGTGTAAATGTTTGCACCGAATGGACTGGGAAAAGAAATGTGAAAATGTGTCCCGTTGATTCCACATACAGGGTGTCTCAAAATGATGTCACCTTTATTTTCCCTGTGGTGCCTGAGCGCCTCAGCTAACAAGGGGACTGTTTTACATGTCACCAGCGCACGAATCAATGATGCTGTACGTACGAGAGGTCCTCCAGAGAGATTAACGTTGGCCAATTCCCAGGCGCGGAAATTCCGTAATGGGCCCTCTAAGTTTTCATCACAGGGTACCAAAGGCGGAGGAGTACATCTTTGCTTTAAAATCACATGTAAAATCCCGTAAGAAAATACCAGTTTTGAGTTTCGTGTAAGTACTCATTTACACCTGTAGTGAGGAAAACGTAGAAAATTTGATATATTTGATTTGATATTGATATGATTTTCGTCTCGGAATACTGCCAAATTTTCGGAAACAGTAGTATTGATACTTCTAAACATACGAAAGCTTGTTAACCCTATCCAACCGCAGGAGAGGCATTTTATGCAGGTTATTCAAATATCCCTCGAAACTCAAAACTGCTGTTTTCTTGTAGGATTAAACATGCGATTTTGGTATGAAGACGTACCCGCACCCCTTTTGGTGCCCTGGTGACGAAAACTTTGAGGGCGCGTAACTCAGACCGAAACTCCGTTCCGCAACTAGAAATTGGATATTGTTAATCTCTCTGGAGGACCTCTCGCACGCGCATGATCGATCATTGATTCGTGCGCTGGTGACATGTAAACAAGTCCCCTTGTAAGAACATGATTTTGGTCGCAATCGAAAGCTCGGGAATTCTGAATAAAACTAACTGTGACACACAATTTCGGGACACCCTGTCTCGCAGTTAATGAAATATTGAATATAGAAATAAAATGAGTGAATAAAACACGGAATACAATACTGACTAGATAGTTAAGGAACTGACGGAACCTACCGTTGAACTTCTCCGTACTCACACTCGTCCTCCCGAACGTACTCTGGACATTTTCCAACTCTGCCTTTAATTTGAGTGATTCCTGAAGAGATAGATCCTTGTCATTCTGAGCCTTCCTCACCTCCCCCAGCAACTTGTCACATTTTTCTTTAAGTAAACTAATTTCAATATTAAGTCGATCATTGTCCTCCTTGAGGGAGCTCTCCGACTCCCTCCACCGGCCGTACTGCATGCTCGACCTGTCTAACGTCTCGGCCAACTTGGCATTCTCCTCCTTCAACTTGCTGATCTGGATCTGGAGTTTCTCATACTCTAGGTTGATGGACTCAAACTTGGTTTGCTGCCGGTACACCTCATTCATCTTAGCCTCTAGTTTCTCCTTAACGACGTCTAACTCTAATCGATAGTTGTCCCTCTCCTCGGTCAATTTGGAATTTGAACTTGAGTTTTTATCCATGCGCTCCTTGTAGAGTTCGAGTTCCGTTTGTGCGACGTCCCGCTCCCGCTCCAACTTGTTGATGTTCATCGCCGCCTTCTCCAGCCGATCCTTGAGGATTTCCAATTCCATCACAGCCGTCTCCTTCTCCCGACCCGCCTTGCTCAGCTGGGACTGGAGGATGTCCAGCCGCTCCGTCACCGCTTGATTTTCCACCGCGAGGCCCTCCTTCTCCTTGCTCAGCCGCTGGATTTGAGTGCTCAGCTTGTCCAGCTTGTCCATGGCCCGGTCCAGCTCCATCTGAGCCGTCTCTTTCTCCTTCTGCAACCGCGTTGTTGTCCCCAAGGATTTTTCCAGCTGAGTTTGATTCTTTTCCACGTCGTACATGAGTTTTTCCCGTTCATTCTGGAGCTAAAATGAAAAAAATTTAAAAAGGATTAATTTGTTTCCCGCCACAAGCATCATGGCTGTTTGCGTTTGAGTGAGTATTTTAGGAAATTCAAGAAGCGATAAGTCACACTCGGCACACTTCCCAAGACACTCACATGTTAGTTGACGGCAAATAAAAGGCATACAAAAAGACTTAACGGATCGAAGGAGATTATTTTAAGTGGTTTTAAAAATGGTTAGTATGAAAGTATTACCCGCCGATTCTCTTGGATGACCTTATCGAATTTCTCTTGAATGCGATCCAGCTCTGAGTTGGCCTTGTCATTGACCTGCTGAGCCTTGTCGATTTGCAGTTGGAGTTTCCCCACGGTATTCGAGCTCCGCTCCACTTCCTCCCTCAACTTCTCCGCCTCGAGGACGGCTCGATCCTTCTCCTGATGAATCCGACCCAGCATGGCCTGACTCCGCTCCAACTCATCCTTGAGATTGTCCCGTTCGACTTGAGCATTTTCTAACTTGGCCTTGAGCCGGTAGATCTCCCCCTGGGACTTTTCCACCTTCTCCTGAAGCTGCGTCTGGTCCGTGTGGGCCCGCTCATACTCGGACTGGTTCATCCGCAGCTCTGCCTGAGCCCGCCGCAACTCCGCCGAAATCTTCTCATACTTCTCTTGGAGCCGCTCTAATTCTTGACTCGAGTTAAATGTATTCCTTCCGAACGTCGTTTGAGATCTTTCGAGATCCACCCGGAGGCGATCATTTTCCGTCTGTATTATGTATTATTATTTTTTTCTTGTTAGTGGGTAAATATTGTTAGTATATAGGTATTATAGCGTCATCATCATGATCATGATACACAATGTATACACACACATGAGAGTGAGCGGGAGTGAGAGAGAGAATCCGAGTCGTCTCATCCTTTCCTCAAAATCAGAATGGCGATGATGAGTGAGAGAGAGATAGAGATTCAACTACTGTATATATATATATGTATATAATAATAATATACTGATTTATATATATATAGTATGTATATATATATATGTATAATTTAGAAGATAAACTACTATTTCAAATGCCCACAACCACTCACAGACACGCACACCACCACCATCACCACCACCACACACGGCTCAGCCACAATGTTATATTAATAATAGTAATAGTGATAATGATCATAATAATTAATTATTCTGTCAAGAAGCACAATCGCATAAGTAATTAATTCTAATAATAATAATAATCATAATCATAACAATCACGGCAAATATCAAAAAATGTTGTCATCATCAACATTTTACCAAAGGGAACAATCCTTTTGAATGAATGCAACGGAAAGAGAGAAAATGATAATAATAATAATAATAAATGGAGGACACGAATTGAGCATGATATCGTTCAAAAATTTTCCTACATCAACACTAAACTACATGAGATGATGTGGGGAAAAGATGTAAAAAACTAATATGCTACTACGGTCTACAGTACACAGGCATCACTACAATACAATAAACTACACACATACACACATACATACACAATCAAACGCGCGCGCGGAACGACATATACATACATGTACAAAAAACTAATTCATACGAGACAAGCGATAGAAATCCACATAGAGGAAACTCATTGTTATTGTAATAATAATAATAATTGATAATAATGATAATAGGCAAGTTTGGTGGAACAACTTATAAATGTATGAGATTTATATATATATACATATATATATGTTGTTCTCGTCCCTACAGAACACAACTCTTGGAGCAACTCTCCCGCACATTTATATAAAACACACTAAATAAATTAGCTACTAATGATAGGTCCAACAATACGAGCTTTGTTGACGCCATAAGAAATCAAATTCATACGAATAATATTAGTAATAATAATAATGATCATAATAGTAGTAACAGTAAATAATAAAAAAGATGATGTTAGCAAATGAAGAATTTCTTACTTTTAATCGTTCATTTTCCAACTCAAGTTTAGTTACAACGTGCCGATGCGTCTCCCAGTCGGAACTTGATTTGCCCACCTCTGACTGCGTTTTCTCCAACTCGGCTTTACACTTGCCCAACTCACTCTGACTCGCCTCCAACTTGGCCTCAATCCGCTCCTTTAATTAATCCCCAGTTTTCCATCATGGATTCATCCCGTCACATATAGAAACACTTTTTTCTTTTTTGTAGTCCCCAAGTGGGAATTTTACCAACACATTTTCCGCCACACTTCCTGTACGTATACATTTATAAGGGAGTGTGTAAAATGTCCACTCTGCATGTCTGTAATCGTGTTTCGTGTTCGCAACGTTTGTGCTGTGCTGTGCAAATGTCCGAATCTAATCGGCAGAAATCTAAGGCGCTACTGAGTGAGGGCTACAACGTCTCTCATTCCATGACTCTAGTTCCATGACGGTTTCCCATGAGGCATTCAACTATGTGTCCTGGCTTGTAACTGTGCTTGATTCTTCTACTCATAAAAATTTTTATATTTATTATTTGCAGGTTAATTTAATCTATTTTTCAAAAAAAGAATAATTTTTGTTAAGAAATTTTCCTAACATTTCCGTTCAACCCACCCACCAACCAGACCGACCGGAATAAGCAAATTCAATTAAAATCCCTAACGAATTTCGAAATAATGTTCATTGTCAGGGGAACTGTTGGAAAAGTTTGGAAAAATCTTAAGTATTGTAACTAGTTAAATGGCCAGTTTCGATGAGATATCGGAAATCGCAACGCAGCGCAATCACATCGAAGAAGATCAATTAAAACCATGCCCCCGCCCGAGTAACTTGGCAATCATTAGGTGTCGCTCGAGATTTGGCAAATTTGGCTCAGTCTCGTGTCGGCTACGATCCGATTATGAAAACATTAAAATTCCTCCATCGTTTCTCCTCATTCATTTGAGCATTCTTAATTCGATATAGTAATTTGGTGGTACTCTTTAATTGGCAGTTAGGAAGGACTATAGCATTAGAAATCAGTTTTTATGTACGTAAATTCTATGTAACTAATGTTTCACAGGACAGGTGATTAAGTTAAAAGTGTGTAAAGTAGTTGAGAAATATAAAAGTAGTTAAAAAAAGTAATAGTTGCGAAAAATATATATTTATATATCATTGGCTTTGAGATTTTGCAGACGCATTGGCGCATAATAATAATAATAATAATAGTAATAATAGTACTGTGTGGTGGTGTGTCAAGTCGGTTCGGTTCGTGTCCCCCGGAAAGAAAATGTTCAGCATTGTTGAGGCTCCTCCTCCTCCAAATGCAGCGTCGAGAACGGAACGAGATGAAGGGAACGAGAAGTCGGGGTAAGTCTAAAGTGGATTTAATGTTCCTCGCGCGTTTTTCATTATAAGTTTGTTGACTGACAGGCGCCAGTTTTGATGTAAATGTCATGTTGCGTGTGTGATAAGTAGTATTAGTAAATGGTAGTAGTTAGTAGTACTAGAACTGGTAGTGGTGGTATCCGCTGCTCATACCAGGATATTTTGGGTCTTCACCTCCTATATGTGCTTACTACTAAATTGGTTTGGTTGACAGCGTTGACGAGAATCCTTGGTGACACTTTTATGAATTACACATGGCGGGTGGTAAATAAACTGGATGTGTGTGTGTGATAGGATCTGACGGCGTGTGACTCAGGCTACTACAGTCTTGAATGTCGCCTAAAAAAGCGGGTGTGTGATGTCGCTCAAGTCAAATCCTTGGTGGGGAATTACGTTCAGATGCCTTTTCCCTAGAGGTCTAATAATATATACAAATTCCCTCAAAACTTGTCATTTTCTATGCATTTATGTAGGAATAGTTGTAAAAGTGTACTGTACATTTATAGACAGGTGTCACTACTACTATAATAATAATAAAATAGTCCCATAGATTTTGTACAGAAAAGATGTAAAAACATGGAAGGTGGAATAATAATGTGGTAGAAAATTCCATAAAAAGGACCTTATTTGGATAGCTTACCTTCTCAGCCAAAGTGCGCTCCAACTTGACCTGGAGTTTCTCAACTTCGGACTCGAGGGCATGGACTTTGAGCTTCGCCTCGGCCAAGTCCCGTTCATGCAACTCCCGCTCCTCAATCCGCTCCTGCTCCGCCCGATCCCTCTGCTCCCGGAGTTGACCCATTTGCTTGTCCTTGTCCACTATGGCATCCTCCAAACTGGAGAGTGTGCCGGGTTCGAAGCGCTCCCCGTGCGTCATTGCCGTGTACTGCTGCAGTCGCGCCCGTGCCATGTCCACCTGGTTGTCCTTCTCCTTGAGCAGATCCTCGAGGTTCTCTATCTTGCGCTGGAGCACGTTGATTTTCCTATCCTTGATCTCCATCTGATCCCGGATCTCGTTGAACTCGTTAGCAATCCGGTTCCGCTCCTGCGTCGCCTGCAGTGCGGCATTCGTCTTTTTTTCGATGATCCGATTCTTTTCCTCGATCCTCTGCCGGAGCTCCTCCACCTAAAAACATGTTATTATTCATGTACATCAAGAGAGAGGAGATGAAAAACATTTTAGACATGATGCAGAGCGGAAATTACAACTGCTAGGTCCTATACACAGACGCACACACACCTACACAGACGCGCCGGCAGAGAATTACAAGTCACAATTCATGCAAATATTCTACTGGTATAGGACGGGATGGCCACACCACAGGCGGATTTGCGGGTGGAAAAAACACAAAAATTTTAACATTTGCTGTTTAGGCTCCACATTCAACGTCATAAAATCTAACGTAAGTTTTTGAGGATTCGAAAATATGGAACTACAGCACCTGCCATTTCGTTTGAAACTACAAAACCCGCCATTCCATATGAAACTACAAGACCCTCCATTTTTCTTAAAACTACAAAACCGACCATTCCATATGAAACTACAAGACCCTCCATTTTTTTGAAACTACGACACCCGCCATTCTGTTTTCGATTTTGTTTATGAAAAAATGACTGAATTTGTTTCGTCTTGTGTGAAAGCAACAACATCCAGAGTTGGTCTTGAAAAGGGGCGCTCCAAAACTCACACTCACATCAGCCTGGAGCATATTGTAGTGCTCTTCCTTGGCGCAGAGGGACTCCTTGAGGACGACAATGTGTCGTTGGTAGTCCTGCTGCTGCTCCTCCAAAGTTTTCATTTTTGCCGCCATGGCGAGCATCTCCTGATCACGTTTCTGCACCTCCAGTCTTAGTTCGTCAATCTGCATCGGAAAGTTGTTCATCATCAACTAACAAAATTCGTCGTACAATTATGTACAATCTTCACAAATCTTGTCAAATTTTACCAAACTTTTTCTTGGTAAAACAACTGGATTAAATTATCATGTGACACTGGCACATACCTGCTTCTGAGCTAGCATCTGCATCTGCTGCATCATGGCCCGCTCCTCTTCCTTCCCTGAAAGTTGACAGAAAGAAAAGCCAAAAGGAATCCGGAGATCCGTTAAATCCCGTATGGATCCGGGAGTGATGTCTGTTACATAGAATATTATTTTGGAAGCCGGGAAGGGTTTTTTCTATCACTGAACAAACACGGACAAGACGGCCAACGTATGTGCTCCTACGAGATGGCAAAAGGGTCAAGAATATTGATTTTGACAAGGACATTGTGGACAGGTGTGTGCGGTTCTACGATGGATGCTCGCAGTGACAGGGAAATGACCAGAGCTCACCAATGCCTTTGTTTTGAAGCATTTCCAGTAACTTCTTGATGGACTCATCCCGTGCCGTGAGCGTCTGTTTCTGGGACTCCAGCCTCAGTTCCAGTTCCTATAATAATCGGACAAGAAAAATATGACATCAGGCGCGACGCAAGTGTGGGAATTCGAGTGGAAATCCATGCGAAATGTCGGCCGAGTTGGCGCATATTAATTTTTCAAAGCAAGTGTTTCTCTAGAGAGTGTCGTGCGTTTATGCTCACCTTAATGGTTTCCCTGAGGATCCGGATCTCCCGGACGAGGTGCTCATTCTCGTTGATAAGACTCTCGAGCTGTCGTTGCATCTCCAGGCTCGCCCCGCCCATCCGCCCCCTCATTCTCAGCTCCTCCTCGAGCTGGCGAACGAGCAGGGCCTGTTTCTGATTCTCCGAACTGAGGATCTTGAGCTGGTCTGTGATGAGGGAGTAGCGGGCGGACTCCTCCTTCCGGAGTGCCCGCTCCTTCTTCAGTTCCGGTGACCAGAAGGTCTTGATGGAGTGCATGGAGGAGCCCAGCTTCTGATTCGTCAACTCCAACTCCTTCTTCAGGTTCTGCAGCTCCCGGTGGAACTCGGAGTTTTGGATCTGGAGTTCGTTGAGGTAGGAGGAGGGGTCACCGGGCGGACCGACCCCTTGGGACACCCCGGATTGACGGGCAGTGGGACCGGAGGCATGACGAGAGCGGTTCAGGATCGATGTGGGTTGTTGATTGTAGTAGTCGTCGTCGTAATACTGTTGGTCTGCCAAAGAGTGTGTGTGTATATCATCAATCATCAACAACTGTGCCAGTGCATTTCGAAAATTCTGTTCTGTTGTGGATGTTGCGGGTGAAAATATAAGATTTTCCCTTGCCTCTGTGTGAATCGTGTGTGTGACAAAATTTAATATGTGTACGTGACTTACCCATGGGTGCGGACTGGACCCTGGAGGCTGAGCGTGGCTCCATCCCACGGTCCAAGGATCTCTCCCGGATCGGAATGAATTGTGTGTCATGTTGCGGGGGATCGTAGCGATTGAGTCGGGATGTTGACCTGGATCTCTGATGTGCGGACGAGGTGTAGTCTATGTAATCGTCCATGTATTTGTCCGAACTGACTCCGTAGAAATCACCAGCGTGGTGATGCTGCTGCTGTTGCTGATGATGCTGCTGTTGTTGTTGGTGGTGGTGGTGCAAAGGCGAATTTGTTGTGGATCTTGAACTGAGCGGTCTGTATAAACAACAGAGGATCATCATCATCATCATCATTAAATATTTCACATCATCATCATCATTAATTATGAAAAGAGGAACCTGATGAGTCGCAGAGATTATATGCGGAGGAAAACAAGGGAATATCCACAGACAGTCATAAATCTGTTAAAGGACTCACCTTGTTCTACGAACGGGACTCCCACGAGTAGAATTCGGTGCGGATAGGATAGAGTAATTTTTGCTAGGACTCCGATCCAACGTCGGCAGAAGGTCGGAGGAAGGGCCGAGGCGACGACTCGTCTTTGGTGAACGATTCGAACCTGTGTAATTTGACTGTGGTGGGACTTGGGAGTAGTAATTAGACATTTGATTTGGAAGAGACTAAGGAGATTATCATGTATGTTAGTAATAGTAATATAGTTGTAAAGGGGAGTAAGTTAATAATGTTGTACTTGTGATGGTGAGTCTAAAAGTGTGTGTCTATGTCCGTTCGTCTGTGTGTCTCTCTGTCTGTCTGTCTGTCCGTTGAGGATGTGAGGGAGGGAGGCTGTCTGAGATGTTATAATAATCAAGTATTTCCGTCGTCGTACACAGAGAAGACAGAGTTAGAAAATCCAGGAGTTTTGAGTCCTACAGTTGACAGGTCCAAAGGCCAGCTCGAAGTATGTAGCCAATTTTGGTGGTGGAACTGATGATGGCCTGACGAGGTGGAGCAGGCAACGGATGGTGCGGATGAAGAACCATGGCACAGAACTTGTTTTTTTGTATGTGTTTGTGTGACTTTTTTGGACAGATTCAAATTGAAGGGACTCAAAATTATTTTGATGATACTGATCCACAGAGTCTTTCGTTATGTATATGTACATGTAATTTGTGGCTGAGTTGAGTGGATTTGGAACCTGCGGATTTCTCCCCCTCTCCAACCAACTCTCCGTCTCCCACCCGTCGTCCTTTGGACCGAGAAAATCCTGTATTATTTTCCTCCTCCTCCTCCTTTTCAATTTTATTGTCTCTGTGGGCCCACTCCCTGTCCTTAGTGCGCATGAGGTTAGCGCTAAGAGAGGTAGCATACGTACGTATACGTGCGGACGGACGTACGTACAAACCCGGGTAGGAGCGGTGGTGGTGGTGGTGGTGGTGGCGGCGGCGGCTGGGAATACCCCTTTTCGAACTCCTCCATATCCCTTCAGCTCACACTATTATTCATATATGCACGCACGCAATATGTATTTTATATGTATTTTTGTGTATAGACCCACCTTGAGTCAATCCCATACGAAGCCAGCCAGGCGTCTGCACTTGCCCGACAAATCATAGTAATAATATACATGCATAATAACCCAATCTCCCAGTTCTTCGGGCTCCAATCTCGTGCCCAATAGCTTCACTTGCTTCAAAAATGTACATTTCTAATTTGTTTCTACGCATTTGCCAAGGTAGTTTGCCATTTTCCACTTTATGAACATGCTCTCGTGAGGTATTTTATTTTAAATCTGTCCGTGAAGATATTTTCCTTAGAGAAAATCCTCAATATGTTTTGAGCTATACACACGTGATTGCCTGTGAGTGAGATGCCCGCAGTCGGGAAATCAAGCAAGCTCTGTCCTCATACTCGCTCACGCACGCACAAGCTTCTATTTTAGCCCATTGATTTTTTCCATACTAAGGAAAGGAGTAGGAATTGTCTCGTTCCTCTCACTCACTCTCCCGCTGGCTCTTAGCCTAGTCACTCATTCATCCCCCACTTCTACGGAAACGGGAGAGAGTCTCTTAACTTTTCCAGACTACTAATACAGTGTGTGAGTGTTTGCGTGTGCAATATGACACGGGCTTTCCATACAACTCGGCCTCTCGCCTCCCTGATTGATGGCTCGTACACATGAGTTTTTAAATGCTCTCACGGATATGTATAGTCTCTCTCAACCAGGCTTTGTACACAAGGATCCCAGAAAATATCCGCAGTCTCCTTGGTATTGATTTCCTCCGAGTAATATTTACCTTGTCCACACTTTGTCGTCGTCGTCCTCATATATTGCCAGTTTTCAACTGGAAACCGCACACTTTTGATGAAAATCAGCTAAAATCTGACGTCAAAAGTATCTCTGTGGTAATTACACGGGGCTTTTAAAATGCCTGAGTTATAGCATGGATGCATTCCAAAGTTATACATCTTAAATAACAACCGTTTTCACTCTCTGAGCTACCCAAATATTGCGTGCGGAGACGTAGTAAATAAAGCGGGTGGGATACCCCACACACACACACGAGTCATGAATTCACACATTAGCAGTAAGTTGTTCTCGCTGGAGTTAATACATCTGGGGCAAATCCTCATGATTTTCACCTCGTTTTCACACCGAATTACTGCCCATTTATCACGCTTTTCTGGATGATAATGGAACGACCCTGGATAAAGCCATTCTGGGGGCAGGATTGTCATGCGGGTACGGAGGAAAATCCGTCGTCGTGTAATTTCATGGACGCGGAGCCGTGGCGCGGCGGGCCGGCGGGATGGGCGGATGATTAGTGTGTCAAGTACATACGTGTTCCTTTTTCATTCATGAAAATTGTACGTACATGTCTGCAGAATGTTGGGTTGAGGGGTGCGTGCGTGTGTATGTTTTTGTGTGAGTTTATATCTGTGTGTGTGTGCCGTATGCCAGAATAGTTGTGTGTGTGTACATGCGTGTTCGGCTCATGGGATAATCTGACTGACTTAGTGAGTGAATCCCACATATGGAATTTTGAAAGGCTGACGAACTTGCTCCTTGAGATGTAGTAAATACCTACTGTGACTGCGACTGCGCAGTTGTGCCAGTGGACGAGAAGGGAAAGCGCCATTTTGTGTGTGTGTGTATTTGTAAGTCAAGTGTGTGGACTCGTTGCTAACAACTGGGTAGAAGGTTGTGGTGGTGGTGGTGGTCCGTTCCGTGAGTGAGGACCTGCTGTGAGATTTGAGTGTGTTATTCCATTCCGTATATGACGCGTCCATAGCCACACAACAACAAATTCAGTCCCGTTGCACTTTTGCATGATTATCAAAGGACTTTCCTGGGGATATTATCTATCTAGTTACAATCCAATAATTCAGTGTGCAAGTGAGGTAAAGGAGCAAAAGAAAAAATCGAGTAATATAAATATCCTTGATAAAAATTTGACACAACTTGAGAGGCAGGCGACAATCTTTTTTGAAGAAGGAAAGGAAGCGTCATTTGAAGTCCGAGGAGATTGATTGGAACCACAGCAGACAGCTAGCCATTGGATGAAGCAATAGTGATTTTTTGGAGAAGGATTTTTGAATACGGTATACGAATTGAATCCGCTGAAGACACTCCTGCTGCTACGGATTTAATTGAAATAAGACAAAGTGAGGATATTCGACGTGGGATTAAAAATATTATCATTGAATATTAAATCCTTAGATTTTGGGATTCGCCAAGAAGGAAAAAGTTATTCGTATCAGGGGGTTTTCAGTGACTGTCCCCTGCGCGGTGGTTGGAGGCTTTTTTAGGCGTACAAATACATATAGAATATATTAAATTAGCTTAGTAAAATGTATGGGAAGTCATCGTCAATGAAGCGGGATCGGGATCGGGATGGGAGTCCACAGATGAACAAGAGGTCCCGCTCCAGTTTGGGACGATATGACCAGGACTCATCGGATGGAGGGACTCCGCCGGATCGGAGACGGAGAAATGATCATTCACCGCCTCCCCCGCCGCGGCGCGGAGGATATGATGATTACCGGGGAGGCTCGGGCAGTGCTTACAAGGACTTGTAAGGGAGCGCTTTAATTAATCTGTCATGTATTTATTTATTAAATCATTTTTGTAATTCATTTGTGTGTGATGCGCGGAAATGGATTTGTATAGGCCAGCCTCGTCGAGTCGTCCGTACCCGTATAAAGTGCTCTGCATCTCCTCCCTCCATTCCAAAGCGTCAGATGAAGTGGTCCGGGACACCCTGTACCGGGAATTCAAGAGATTCGGTGACATAAGTGTGAAGGTGGTTCATGAACCGGATGAGAGAGTGGCCTACGTGTATTTTCGAAGTTATGAGGATGCTCGGGATGCGAAGCATAGCAAGTCAAGGATCATCATTTACGACAAACCAGTGATGGTGGAGGCCGCTTATGAATCTGTCCCGTCCGGAGCCGGAGGAGGAGCGGCGGGAACGACGGCCTCGGGAACCGGAGCCTCCCGCTATGACGGGTACAGTGGGAGCAGTGGGGCGGGAGGGGGTGATAGGGGTGGTTACTACCGAAGGTTAGCACGGTTTATTTATTGTTTAGACAGCACCCAAAATTCTCATTCTGTGTTCCCAAAAAAAGAAATTAATAGTTCATCATCCCACATGCTCCTACTACTACTACTACACGGTCCTTATGTGAAACACGGAGAATACTATTCTTCCTCCCTCGTGTATTAGTTCTCTCTGTGATAAAATACCAGCCCCGGGCGGGGGGAGTTGGAAATTATAGGTGTGAAAAAAAGTTATCCGAGTGTGCGGAGAAGGCGGCAGCAGCAGCATTACAGTAACAGAAGCGGCGGTGGCAGTGTGTCTGTGTGTGTGTCCTCAAAAATATATCATGTTGAAGGAGGAGATGAGAAAAGCTTATGTCTCGTGTCGGAGTGCCTTTTACACAGCAGCGGGTAAAAAAAGTAATCACATGATAATAACCGTGGAGTGAAAGTATATAATAGCGCGTAAGTAGAGCCAGTATGACAAAGTGTGAGGCGAAAATCCGGGAAAAGTTCCGTTCTTCTGCGGGGAGGAATTCCTACAGAGGGTCGGTGGGGGGAGAAGGAGGAGGAGGATGTGGCCGGCTCTCACGTCCGTGTCTGCCTCTCGGTGTCATTCTTGTGCGGAAGTGTACGCTCGCTACGACTTGTTAATATCTACTACTACTACTACACGTTTAAGAAAATCATGATGATCATTCAGTTCCCTCATCCCAAGTTACTCAGCTCTCAGAAATTTGCCGTAATAATTTTCTGTTGGAAAATTAAGAAATTCGGGAAGGGTTCTGGTTCTTGTTGTTCTGTGAGGTGAAACTTGTTGACTCCAGAGGTCTTCAATATGAATCTCATTCATATTAATGAGATGAGAAAAAGCGGTTCTATTCAAGTTACTACTACTACTGCTGCTGCTACTACTACTACTGCTACTACCACACTACTACTACTGTTGTTGTTGTTGTTGTTGCTAGTTCCTCAGTGCGGTTCCTGTGATATTTTTCATTGCATTTTTCTGAGGAGGAGGAGAAAAAAAATTATGGCGCTTTGAGATGAGTTATTTATTAAACTACCAGCAGGTGTGCGGAACGTGTGGAGGCTGGAGAGCAAAGTTTTACACAAGGAATCCTAAATTTAATAATAATAATAATAATCATAATATGTTTGAATGGAAAAATCCAGTCCTCCGGCGGTGGTGTGTGATTAGAGTGATCCCGAATCCCGAGTCATCATCGCCCACACGAGCCTCTTTTTTTATGGAAGGTGATGAAAATCAGTGTGAAAAAATTCATGATGCTCGCAGCAATCTCCTGATTTTAGTAACTTAATCAAAAATCCCTGTTCACCTTCTTAACCTTCTGGAGACTCTCCCATCTTTTCTGTCTCCTTTCCTCCCAGAAAAGAAGTATTAACTAACCATTTCTTCGGTTTTGAGACTTTTTTGTTTTCAAACTAATAATTCTCCCGCGTAGTATCTGTATCTTTTTTCCATTTCATTTTCCTCGTGTCTCCAGTTACAAAATTGCATGCAGTGAACTGATACTGATAGTGAGGTCGTTGGAACTAATCTCGCAGTTGGAACTAAAAGCTCCTGTGGAAATATTGGATAATAATTACAAATACGCGCGCGTAAAAACGTATTCTGTCGTGAAATGCTGTTGGGAAAATAGCTATGTAGGCTTCTTCTGAACAAGTGTACACACGACTTTCCTGTGTCCCCCGCAAACCCCCCCCCTCAAGTTTCCCTTCTGTTATGCCTAAAACATGCCGGTTAAGGAAAGGAAACATCTGTGATCAGCGACGGATGTGGGGTGATCAAATGTGATAAAGTTATTGTTGTTGTTGTTGCTGCTGCTGCTCGTATTTAACGTAACGGGAAAATGATCTCTCAGTCTCTGCTCTGTGATACGTTGCGCGTGGATAGTTGAAAAAATAATAATTTTGTGAGGAAATACTTAGAGGAATGTGCACCATGGTGGGTGGGAGTCAATGGCGTGTTATCCGGGTCAGATGTCGGTTGAAGTATCGGAGAGCTCAATAGGTGCTGTTCATATCATGTTGAAGGAGGTGGAGATTTGGCCGTGATCTTGAAAGAAAGAGAAAAAAATCTGTGATAAAGTGAAACTCAAGGTAAAAATCATATACGATGCGCTGAAGGAGCCCGACGACTGTGCTGTTTTTGTCAGAAAAGTTTTAAGGTGATCTCTCTATAGTGTGATGATGATGATTTTCTCATAGTTTCCTTGCACTTTTTATACTCTGTACTACGTTTCGAAACGGCTTTTGGCCGATCCTCTAAGGCCAGTATTCACAGAGTTGCCTTGCCAAAACATGTTCGACAAAATTTCTGTGATGAGTACGTTCATATATAATAGAAAAGTACCCATAAATATAGGTGGAGTCGTATTTATATTTTTATACATACAAATTCCGTGTGTGAATGTGGAAGAGCTAGTGTGTGTTGTTAATTAGTGCTGCTGTTGTTGTGTGGAGGTAAAAAAAATGGTGGTGACAAGTGATAAGTGCGCTTTTATTCGGTATAACAAAAAAATCTGAGAAAGGTAAAAAGTTTTTTGTCAAAACAACACAAGCTGATTTTCACTCCCTACTTCACATGTTCATGATTCATGATATTGTTGATGATGATGATGATTTGTTATTGATGATGGCAAAGTAGATGTGATGATTTTTCATTTGTTTTGGATTTATTTGATGGGAAATTTTCCTATTCTGGTATGTCTCCCTCTTGGCCTCGAAAATTTTGGTAAAGTGTGCTAAAGTTTTTTTGTTATAATTGAAATTTTCAGATCCCCTGTGTACGATTCTAGGAGAGACCATCGAGGTGGTGGTGGTGGTGGCGGCGGGGCAGGAGGCGGTGGTGGCGGTGATGATCATCATGACACTCATACGCGCCGCTACGATAATCAGAGGGGTGGTGGTGGTAGCTATGGGCACCACCATGCCCCGCCCATGACCCAGGGACAGCACTATCCCATGCGGAGTCATGAGGGAGGTTACAACCGGCGGGAGCCCCCAATTCATCATCATGATCATCATCATAGTGGGGGTTACATGGGGCAACCTCGTGGGATGTCCGGCTCGGGCCATTACAATCGGTAAGCGTTCTTAAATGCGGGTATGAGATGTGAGGGATTTGAAGGGATGGCGCTAACTGAATGTTGACCAGTAGATTTAACAACAATGCACCGCCAGGACCCCCGAGGCAGGGTCCTCAAGGGGGACCGCAGGACCGGCCGTACGAGAATAAAAAGGACAAGTTCCCCAATTATCTCCATCACATTGCTCCGGAGGATGACCCGTTGGCGACGCGGACGCTGTTTGCGGGCAACTTGGAGGTGAATATCACGGAGGAGGAGCTGCGGAGAATTTTCGGTCGGTTCGGGACTGTGGAGGACATTGACATTAAACGACCCCCGCCTGGGACGGGGAATGCCTACGCCTTCGTCCGCTTCGTCAACTTGGATATGGCAGCAAGGTAGGAGGGGCGAAAAATCCTACATTTTAAATATTTATTAAATATTTTTTTTTATTTTATATATTTTAATAATAATATTATTGTGTTGATTTTTAATTATAAATTATAATTGTAAGGCATCATTGTGTTTTGATTAAATCAATAATTATTTCTTTAAAACGATACTTTTTTTTGTACTTTTCTAGAGCGAAGACTGAATTGTCTGGCCAGTACATTGGGAAGTTCCAGTGCAAGATCGGCTACGGGAAGGTGAATCCGACGAACAAGATTTGGATCGGGGGACTCGGCCCCTGGACGACCATGGCACAGTTGGAGCGGGAATTTGACCGATTCGGCTCAATAAAGAAGATTGACTGGGTGAAGAATGAGCCGACGTGTTACATTACGTTTGAGACGGTGGATGCGGCCCAGGCCGCTGTGAAGGACATGCGGGGCTACCCGCTGGGAGGACCGGACCGGAGACTCCGGACAGACTTTGCGGACGCCGGAGGCTTCCCGCCCCCCAAGAAGTATGCGGATGGGGGTGACTACGACTATGGGAGCACAAGGGGTCCCGGGAGTGAGGCAGGGAGTCAGCAAGGAGCTGGGGACTTTGAATATAATCGTCCTCCATACAGACCAGGAAGTGGTGGACCGGGAAGCACTGGGAACAGGAGTTATAGCCGAAGAGGTAAGTTGGGCCGAACTTTTAATGTGCGCCACTGTGGGATTACTTTGTTGCAAAATTCAATCCCGTTTGTTTTTATTTGTAGATGAAGGACCCGCGGAGCCACTTCCAGCAGCTCCTCCCTTGCAGCCCACGTCGGGCCATTCGACGGACATTAATACGAGTCCGAGTGACTCGGAATCCAGAGATGGGAGCAGACGAAGGAGCAATGGCACTGCTGCAACCAATCTCGCCGGAGTCAAGTCCATTCATGAAATTGCACGGAGGGTCCCCATGGGTTGGCAAGGATCTCTCATTCTCAAAAACAGCTCTTTCCCATCCAAGTAAGTACATGAATTTTAAAATAAATTTTCCCGCCTTTCGAGTCGGATCATAATTAATGTATTTATTTTTTTAATTTTTTCGTAAGGATGTATCTGACAAGCGGGGACCTTGAGACAGTTGAAAGTTTAATGAAGGATGAGGAAGGGAAGAATCAGCTTCGAATAACCCAAAGACTGCGGCTGGATCAGGTATTATTATAGAAAAAACTTGAATAATTTGTTAAATCTTTTTAGTAAAAAATTTTAATTGATTATTTATTAAAATTTTTTAAAATTTTGAGTGGAATTTTTAAATTTGTAATATCCGTTTGATCCCTACTTTTTATGGCAGGCGAAACTGGACGACGTCATGAAGCGTATTACTTCTTCCCAAGCGCACGGGATATTCCTAGCAATGCCAACGTCAATTTCGAGTCCTCAGAGCTCGGAAAATGGTGGGAGTGCCATTCAGTCACGTCCGCTCCGGAATCTGGTGTCATACTTGAAGCAGAAGGAGGCTGCGGGTGTGATAAGCCTTGCTGGGAAAGAAGCGAGTGGAGTATTGTATGCCTTCCCCCCCTGCCCCTTCAGCTCCGAGTTGCTCGTGAAGGGGGTGCCAACCCTGGAAGTGGATGCGAAGGAGGATCACCTCGTCATCGTCGTCATCCGTGGTGGTGCATCAAGTTAATTTTCAACAGTCGCGTAGTAGCCAAGGAA
>WJFA01001489.1:0-21114 GCA_009870155.1 Pseudobourletiella spinata | reverse complement strand
ATGTGCGACAAAACTACTAAAATTCAAAATGCAGGTTAATAATTGCACGGAGCATTTGTGGGCGAGTCAATATATCTTCAGTTTTTAGAATTTTCGAATGTTGAAAGATGACATTCATGTATATTTTAAGTTTTGGTTTGATAACTTACATAATCTTTTATGAAGACTTGTATTCAAACCACAAGTCTTTTCCAGAGTCACATGCTGTACCTCATAGCTGTGACGTTGGCATACAGATAATGAATATCGATTTCAGCTTTCCAACATGCTAAAAGAGTGTATTTACGTCTGAGTTATCAGCTAAGCATGTTTACAGGTGGAATATCCCATCCAGCTTGAGGGGTTGCTGATGAAGTGAATAAAAATTTTAAATTAATTGGCACGGAAAGTCCATTGAGTTTCGGGTAACATTGTGCGTTGAAGATGCTCATAGCAAGTATTCATGGCTTCGCTCATGAGTATCTACTGTATGAATTTCATGTGCATTAAGTATTAACACTCATTTCATTCTAGTTTATTCCCAGATCCACCTTTGTGAGTGTTGATCAGACTGAGAGCTGAAGAATGTGCGTGTTGGCCACCAGCAAAGTTAGAATTAAAATAAGTCTCGAGCATGTCCTGTCCGATCCCTTTTGTGTATGCACCTACACTGGGTTCAAGATAACCCTATCAAAAAGGGTGTAATTTTCTCAGAAGTGAAGTAGTAGATGCGATATCACTACGGGTGCGGGCAGCAAATGATATAATGACAGTTTGATAGTGGCCGTCCTACCGCTTTCAACAAATCAATAATGTACTAGGGAACAGGAATTGACGGGATTGTATCATGCTCTGCATGTTAATAAAAGATCCAGTGGTTTAAGGTAGATTTCATGAATATAATAATAAAAATTCTGCTTGTGAGCCCAGTGAAAGCTTATCAAGCCTTACAACCTCATGGTCAAATTAGCTTACATGTGCAATTTCATAAACATTGTGAGCTCGTGGGAAAGTTGGATTAAAAAATTTACATCAGCTACAACTATTACTCTGAATTGTTGTCATAATTTGTCCTTTTGTATAAAACTGGAAAGGTGTGAAACCTGTGTAGCCCATTTCACAGACCAAGATACATAATAATATTTTCACCTTTGTGTTCAACGTATAATAAGTACACAACCAGATATTTTTTTACCACGGATAGTCCGCGAACGAATGAGTGTGGCTCCAAAGTGACTGAAATGGATAATGAATTTGTAGAACGTTCCACCTCATAATGCCCCGGACGAGAGCAGGAGTGTGAAGCTGATACCGAGGCACCAGTTGATGTTGCTGTTTAAATGGATACGTAATATGCAATATTTTGCTTTGGAAACGTGCGCTGATAGCTTGAGGCAGTTTGCGTATGTTGATGTAATTTTGTTTGAAAGCCTGCTAACTATAGAATGGTATTCAACGTGTTTTGCTGTGGTTTGCAGAGGTACACACAAATACAAACTTCCCGATCAGTAACCACAGAAACTCTTTGACAGGATTAACGGTTGCTCAATCCGTTCTCTGCTTTGGAGCATTTAGAATTAATTGATGGGATTTCAAATCTAAAAGTACGCACTAATCAGGCTGTTCCTAATCAGTCCCTACAGCAAGTCTTACAGTTGAAGAATGATTTGCACGTCTGATAATTTAATTGGAGATAAATCAGGTGTACTGAAAGTTAGGCAACTGAACAGCTATAACATGACTCCCAAAAACTCAACTAGCTTACGTTGTTACTTGTTACTGTAGCGCATGAATTCCCACTGTACACATGACGGGATCTATATAAGATTCGAGGGAAACATATATGAGTCATCCAATGTGCAATTTGGAACTATGATCTCGGGTCCAGGAAGTGATCCAGATTACTTCGCCATGGCAATTTTCAGCCGAACTACTCTGCTGCGATTCTTTCAACCTGTAAGTTCCGGGTGCTATTCATGGTAATATTCCGACCGTTGCTCTCAAATCTAGGATCACGTGGCTTTAAGCTGCCCGCTACTGCATGAACCACATGAAACTGACAACACTGTCGAACTCTCAAGGTGATGTTTTTTAGCTGTGACCAGGATTTGATCTGGTCTACTTTTACTATTGTACGCATTTCCTGTTTAGAACAACAGCTTCTTTATCCGACATCGGTATCAGTGACCAAAATTGGTTACGGTAAATTCGGGAAATCCCGGTACCGATACCGATCGGTAGCTAAAATACGGTACCGATTGGAGTAGGTATCGGTAATTTTCTTAGTCACCGAAATCCGGATCTCGTTACAGAATATTATGTGACGTGTCTGTAAACCAACCGAGAATACATGGAGGTGTTTGTTTTTTGTTTTACTGGCATCTAAATTGGAGTTGAGTGTTCAAACTTGGCACTGATTTGAAAACGTAGATGTAGCCAGCTTCGGATTCGCTCGATAACCTACCCACACATGTTGCTCATGATTACCACAATTCCCATGAAACATTGTCTACGCTAGCAGCTTTTCTAGCTGGAGAAGCTTGCGCTTGCTTAACGTGGGCCATAGCCTCGATTTTCATTCATTGTCGAAGGGGCTGTCGATAAATGACATCAAAATTTCAGAAATTTAGGACCCACCCCCCCCCTAATGATGACGATTTTAACATGGTGCTAAATGGAAGACTTTCACACACCCACTGACCCCTCTGATGACGTCATTTTTGGACAATCCCTAACTGCCCTTTGCTATATTAATCCGCTTGTGTTTCTTTATGTGTAGTTCGGAAGATGCTCTGTTTAAAAAACTGGCGGAAGGACACAGTATCTTTGGTTTAATTGTTTATTAGACATTAACATTTTTCAAAATCATGTAGTTTTTTGGCTTAGTCCTTTACGAAAAACTGTTAAGCACATACATGCAAATAAAAAATTTGCCACGTTTTTTTAAAAAATCGTTAATTCGGTACCGGTATCGGTATCGGTGCCGGAAAATTTCCCCAATTTCAGTCACTAATCGGGATATAACATTTAAAGCTGTTTTTCAGATATTGTGAAAGCTCTTCGTCGAGATAATCGCATTATGAACTCCCAGAATTTAAATACCGTTGGGCGGACAACATTTTCGTCGCACTGAACTTCCTTACACAAATTTACATAAATTCATAAGCACAATCTATGGGATTTTGTGTATTGTCTCCTCAAGTAACCAAATAGAAATTACAAATTATGGCTGAGTTGAGCAGAAATCGGCAATTAAATTGACCGCAGTGAATGTGGTTTTACCACCAATGTGGGTGGAGTGCCTCGTAAGACCACCTTGTAATCTCACTGAATCCCTACTCCTATATTAATGCTTTCTCGTTGCATCATTGGAAAATGCACGACTGCACACTTAAAGATACTTGAGTGTTGAGGCGTTTGTGAAACCCCGGAGCTGTCATGTTAGACAAAGGACTTCAATTAATTATCATGACAACATCATGTTCAGCATCAGACAGTAGTTAATGTGTACCATAGCCAACGGTGATAAGGAAATTAGTAAACGAGCCAGCAATTCTCGGTAGATTATATGATGAGCTCTTATAAAGTCTTGCAATATCAAATCGAGGGGGCGAGGTATCTACATTTGTTCATGAGTTTACAATTTCAAGGTAAAGTAGTTGTACCCTTTCGAATTTTTTGACGATCCGGGTATTGTAGAGCTGACTGTGAAATCATTGACGTTTAGAATCATCTGCGGTAGCCATTGCTCAACGCATAGGGTACGCAAACGCATGGACGGAGTGGAACTGGGTATAACGTGCACCTTGTGTCGTCCTTCCGTCCGACAACCGACTACTCCTAGCCAGATCTTGTTTACTGAAATTCCTGAATTAACCTCCCCACTCTGCTCATAGTTATAGCAAATAAAATCTGGGTTTCCGAATGCCCCGAAGTCAGAAAATATGCATGTATCAAGGAGAGCGGATCCATTTTTGCAATGACACTGAATATGCCGGTATCTTATCACCCGAATTGAGAGCAGGCCCTTGAAACAAAAATGATGGAGGGGAATTACGGCATATAATCTCACGTGTGGATTCAATGCGTAGCCTGTCCGTAAAGACGATAAGAAAAATCCTCTGAGGAAGATAAGGGCTCAAAACCCAGCCTCAACCTCAACTACGCACCTTTCTTCATTTAACCATCCCAGCTTAGCGGATACAAATTTGGTACCGGCAATCAGGTAAAAGTTTCCCCGGAATCGAAGTTGCTTCAGTTGAATCGAACTAAATAGAACTTTGTGTCTGTACGTGAGGTAGGCGGTAAGATTTGCTGTCATGAGCCAGGCAGGCGTGACTCCACTGTGGGACATTTCCCGACAGAAGTTGAGGATCCGGAACAACTATGTGCGGGAGTTTCTGGGAGAGTTCCTTGGAACAGCCATTCTCGTTGTAAGTATATCTAGTTTTGTCCGCCTTGTCTGGTGCCTTGGTATCGTTTTAGTGTAAACTCTGTGTGTAACATCGCACGGGGCAGAGGATTAGCCCGAGCTTTGTGGATTGATCCGTCCCTTTTATCTCCTCGCTCCCTTCTTTCTTCGTATTTGTTCTTTGTCGCCCCCGCACCGGAAGCTTACCGCAGTTGTAACGAGCCTACGACTATAACTTACATTTAATTGGATTAGGTGCGGAAATTCGTTAGCTTCCATTGTATATAAGTTGAATAAGAACGGTTTTGATCTTTTAGAAACTTTGTCCTATTAGGTGAGGAAGATTAAATGGTTGACCGCGCAAACCCTTCTGCCACTCGTAGAATCCACCCCGTCCTTTCAAGGTCGGAGTTGAGTGCTAATACTCAAGTATAAACTGAAGTCTAAACCAAATCCTGCCCCTATTACGGCGGAATTACCAGCTCAGTAATCCTCAAAGCTATCCCACGCCTTTATACCTTTCATCATTTCCAGTAGGTCTAAACTGGAATCACGGGAAGGGGGATGCCCTAATTTGGCGCATTAGATTACCCCCATGACACAGTGCTGGAGAATCGTTGTAGGTGCAGATCTGGACCATATGTATGAATGTAATGGATTTAGAGACTGAACCACGTCTCATAGAAATATTATTTCTCGTCGGTAGGAAGGCCTCGAGGAGGTTCATGAGAAAGTGTGGCATTGATGAGGGAGCTCTGACTGACTGGTGAGCTTGATTCACTGAAATAGCTTCATTCCCACGAATGACTCCAGGAGTTACATTCACAGCAGGAGAAGCTTGTGCAGTAACGCAGTGACAAGAGGAAAGCTTTTGATCACGCTCAGGAGCTTCCTGCTATCTTTTACAACTTCAACCTTGACAGGGATTCCGTACGGACTAAGCGAGTACTTATCTGATCTATCTACCCGCGGTTGCTATTTACGATATTGTGCGAGGATACGTATTTACACATGACCGATGGGAGTTAACCTGCTATAGTGGGAGAACATGCATATATTTATGTATGTATATTTACACAAAGTTATACCCTTGCGGATGGGTAAAGAAGTTGCTAATGTATTTAACTTTTACTTGGAAGAGTACGTTAATTTCGCGTTAATGTCTATTGTGGTGGTTATTGATATGTGATGACTATCGTTCAAAGCTACCCCATTCCACCTCTTAGCGGGATAAGGAGTAGGGATTTCCAGTACTGATACGGAGCTACGTATCGCATCACCAAATACGATACGAAGATACGGATGCGAAATTTTAGGTACGTATCGTATTCGTATCATTTTTATGATACGATACGTCGATTTCGTATCGCATGCAGAGCCTGATACGCGTATTCGTATCGCACCGTACCACGTATCCAACTGGATAAATTTATTGTAGTGCCCAGAATGAAAACAATCCTGCTTCACGTGCAACAATTACAAAATCAACGAAACATTAGCATAAAATGGTCTTTATCACATACCAAACTCAACGTTTGTTAAAAAAACAAGTGTGAAAGTAGTTTCTAGTAGTTAACCAAGAAAAGCAAAAATAATGTCATTTTGTCCTCTTGAAAATGGTAAAAACTTGATTATACTAAATACCAGACAGGCATTAATTGATTTAAACTAAAACTTTTTTAACCCCTTCAATATTATAGTCTGTGTCATATGCCAAACTCAACGTTGGTAAAAAAATAAGTGCTCATTTTAGTTAACCATGAAACGCAAAAATAGTTCCATTTTAGTCTCTTAAAATGGCAAACCGTTGATTATTCTAAATAGCATACAGACATTTTATTCAAACTAAACCTCTTCTAACCTCTTCAATAATATAGTCTGTATCACAAACTCAACGTTGATAAAAACACAAATGTGACAGGATTTTTAGACCCACTTTGATAGTAATGGATGCAGATGCAAGTGATACGAATCATCGTATCCGCATTCGTATCAGTATCCGGATCCAAAATGATGCGGATACGAGCATGAGTATCGTATCACTTATGCGCCAACTTGATGCGCGAACTGGCCGTATCGTATCAGTGTCACTCAAGATGCGAATACCGTATCAGTATTTGGTCATCCCTAATAAGGAACCGTGGTTGCTAGCATATACCTTAAACAATAGCTTTGTTGCAGTATCATTCAAACTCACAGCGGTAAATCTCATACTTTTCCTTGCAGCTGAAACCGTACAGAAAAAAAGAAACGATTTCTGATGGTAAATACACCTGAAGGCGGGAAAGTCATTATTCAAATCCCTTGCTCCTGTTGAAAGATAATGATTGTGCTATGAAGAAAATGAGACTGTATTTAAAGTTAATCTAAACCTTGTCTGTCTGTAGCATTACCAAGTTGCCGGGTCCCTCCAATTCATATTGCGGCAGCCGGGAGTGAGTTCGCTGGAACTTAATCTGGGTCAGATTCTCGGGATCATGACAGCCGTACTTATTACGGGAGGTGCATCGGGTAAGTGGAACTCATTCTAGATCATATGAGAAAATGCATACGAGGATCTCGTAAACCCCTGTTTTGATGTTCTCTTGGAACTCGTAGGGGCTCACATTAACCCTTGTGTCTCCTTCGGTTTGACTTTGGTGGGACGGTTAAGTTGGATTCAGCTACCGGTCTACATATTAGCACAGCTTCTTGGTGGCTACGTCGGCTCCGGTTTTGCCGTCTCCCTCTACAAATGTGAGTGGATGGTATTTACTGTTATTGAGTCTGCTGTATCGTTGACTTCCCTACTACGTCACAGCTTTAGTTTTTTGGGTAGACTAAATGCTCTAAATGGTGTGTTGGTCTGCAGGGACAACTAATGATTTTACTGCACAGATTCCAGCAGACGTGTTCAGCCCTATCAGATCTGACACACCGTTCGGTGTGTTGTTTTATTCAGAGGTGATGATTAGCTATGAAGAAAAAGTGAGTGATGTATTTTGGCGGACTAACTATAAAAATTGTGACTCATTAGATTTTCAGCGCGTGCGTCCTCCTCATGGCAGTATGTGCTCTGGTTGATAAACGAAACATGCAAGTTCCTAAAAACTTGCTTGCTTTTCTCTTCTCTCTTATCGTCTTGGGTATCTCACTTTCAATGGGTTATAACTTTGGGACACCGATGAACCCAGCCAGAGATTTGTGCCCGCGTCTGTTCGCTCTCACAATGGGATATTCAATAGAGCAGGTCATGGTACCGTAAGTGGACATTAAACATAACGAAAAACAGATAAAGAGGTTACTATAGCATTTTTATGAGGAAAACACGGGCGCTGGAATAAAAACTGTTTTCTTTTCTCAGCAAGAACAATAATTATGACGCCAACCACATTTGGGCTGCTGGATTCTTTGCGCCGTTCATTGGGGCTGCCTTGGGTGTCATGGTGTATCTCCTTTTCATCGGAGCACACTTGGATGATGCCGAGGATGAAGTACAAGGGGGACAGGACAATGGAAATGGCGACTGGCGTGCGACTCAATTCATCCCCAAAGCCCAAGTAGCTGCCGCACAACCCATTTACAACTACAATTCAGCTCCACCACCAACCATGGGTCCAGTTGGTCAGGAGTCCATTTACGGAGGCAATAATAACAATAACAACAACAATAACTACAAGATGGGACCAGGTCAAGTACCTCCTGGTCCCGGAGGATACAATACTAATCCTAACGTGGGTTATGCTCCCAGGGGTAAGTTGCCATTGTCACAAATGAGATTGCCACTACTTCAGCGGGATCTATTCTAAAAAACACGTTTCTCTTTTGCAGATGATATGCGCCACCGACAAGGATACTAAAAGTTACTTGATGACGGGTTATAAGTTCATAAACTTCACGCTTTAGTAGCGTCTTGTTTCGAAGTTTTGAAAAAGTTATTTTTGGAAAAAAACCTTTCTTTACAGTTCAGTTGCACGTTTCTAGTCACAGTGATTGAAATTTTGGCTCTCCTCCTTGTTTATTGCATATTTTGAATAATAAAATTTCTTAACATATTCTTAAGCTGATATGTGCGTTAATTTTCATACCACAATGCGCAAATAAAATAGCGTAATAGTGTAACATTTTAGCGTGCGTCATCTTCGGGTTGTCTCCGGAAATTAATCATGCTGGAACAGTTTCATGCAGTAGTCTATTCCTATTCCTAAAGAAGGTGCCACCCCGTTTGCCGTCGAAATTCCCAAACGAGGATTAAGTAGAAACTATAAATGGTATTCTCAACCGTTAAAATTATGTATAATATGGAAATCTGCGCCTGTTATTTTCTAAACATAAAATTTCATACCGGTGACGTCTTTGCCACCATGTATTAAGTATTAACAGTGTTTATAATACAATCAAATATTTGTTTTTCAAAATTTGTTTTCGTCCCTATGATATCATTATTTGATGATCCTTGATTTCATAAATCATTAACTTCGATTCCCTCAGAAATTTGCAAAATAAACTGCGACTGGAGCTCGATTTTATGAAACATGATAATGACAAGGGAACTGTTAATGCTAAGCATTATTTTGTAAGTATATCAATGATTACCGGGTCATGGTTGCTAAAAAGTATCCAAGAATCATTCTTGTTCCTGAATCTGGAGATTGTGGAGTGGTTGTCCGTGTAAGAAAGACGTGCGTGCGTGAGCCCTATATATGCTTCACTCTGCCACAAATCGATGATCATACCCAACGCAGTCAAGAGGTCTTCCATGACCATCGCCAAAATTTAACTGTGCCAAAACTCAGAAATCCTGTAAGGGTTTTCTACTTTCGAATATCCAAGAAACGGAAAAAATGACCTATCCTGTCCTTTTATATCAGGGTACTATGTGCTTTTGTTGTTCATGAGTACCATATTTTCCATGTTGGCACGACTTCGCAGTGTTTTGAAAGAAAGTCATAATCGAAAGTTTTCATTAGGTGTATTTCACTACGCTGAATAGTTGGTAACTGGAAAATCCTGCAGGAATTAAATATGTAAGTTATTCAGAATTCAGTGAAACTTGAGTTTCCTCACCTATTGGAGCTTTAAAGTTTACAAGCCGTTTTGAAGGGAGTGACCGTCACCCTTGAGAAGTGAGAAACTCTACAATAAGAAACCAAAGTCCGGTTTGCAGCTGACCAAAGCGCTGTAGAAATCTTTCAATCTGTCATAAACAAGATCTGAACTGCCTGCAATAGTTTTCTAAAAACGAGAAATGAATGAAAATTCGTTATCTGTGGGTTTCGGAAACGTGGAAAAAAGCAGTACTAAACGGCTATTTCCTTACGCATTTTTGAGGCTACAAGGCGAAGATGCCCTCGTTCCTTTGTCACAGATGGATTTCACGGACGCCCGGCAAATTATTAACATTGGCTCACATGACACGCCACTTCAACAACTCGCCCTGGCCGGCGTTTTCACATTCTGACTGAACGGGAGCTTCCCTGAAAAGTTCCCGGAAGTCATGCATACGTTGTTTGGAGTGACTGTGGCTATAACGACAACGACATGGTGCGAGAATGAAACGCAATAATCAAATGCTTGGGACTTGGGAGTCGGACTTCACCTTGTCGTGGGGAACAGAGGACCATCGTTGCAGGAAAATGGCAAAGCAGCGCATGCATCCTTGGCACCGACTGATCCTCTGGATCTTAAGCCCGGTAGAACTTAAACTTACAGTCCAACCAGAGACGAATCGAAATATAGAATCCAAAAACTGAAAGAATTTCATTTATATTAATTTTCTGTGATTCATCCGGTGCATCATGGTGCTTCATTATTCGAACGGATTATTGAAGATCTGTGGTCGGGTCGGCCGGTGGAATCAATTCTTAGCTCACCCGAATACAATAAAATTCGCAGCTCCCATTCAGTCTGTACACACTGGGGAGGTTTCATCGTCACCTTTGACCAGCCTGCCCGTCTCGAAAAATGATAGTGAGGCGGAAAAATCCCAAGCCCTTGTACCTTTCCGCAATGCAAGCAGTGAGTCCTCAGGACCAACTTGGGGTGAGTAATATTGTAATTTTATTCACTCCGTTCCCAGCTTACGTAAGCATTTTCAAAGAAAATTCCATCGTCGTTTTTGCATTTGAAATTGTTAAGCGGATCATTATCTCGTATCTTATGAATCGGTTTTTATTTCCACGTAGCTGTGATGAGGTCAGCTAGTAACCGTTAAGCCAATTGAATGTAATTCCCTCTTTACATCCGCGTAGCTCCGGGAAATTGATTCAGTTTCGGGTAATGCAAAACATTCAGTACAATAAAAATCAAAAAGTTAATTTCGGGTGGATCAAAGTCCATTCAGACCTATGATACCAACAATGTTTTTTTGCGGGCATAATTGGTGTAATTTACTTAATATTACCTTATCATTATCATTGAGGTAGGCTGTGTGAGGAATGTGCCGAATTAGCGAGCAAATAAGTAAAATAATAAAAAATAATAATTCAGTTCAAACTCGTCGCCTTTCGATTCGGTGGCTAGTTTGATGATGAGAATTTGAGAATGATGATCGCGCTGCTACGTGGGCGAATCTCTTCAGAACTGGTTAATCGTACTACTGGACTATCTTGTAGCTGCCGCATAAATTAAATGTCTTAACAGGAGGGTTACAAAACTGTTTTTTTCGACGGCGGGAATCTTGACCAGCTGATGGCTTTAACGGTAGCCGTTTTGCTCGACGCAGATTTTATACCATTCAGTTTTATCATTAGTGCTATTGTTATAATTTCTGTCATACAAAGGTACGCATGCATAATAATTTTATTTTTGTCCAGTTAAGTTGTTGTAAATTGCATCGAGCAAAACGGCTACCGTGAAAGCCATCAGCTGGTCAAGATTCCCGCCGTCGAAAATTTGGACGTTGTAGGGGACTATGACACTCGATGAGTGGTAAATCTCGTGGGATGACATAAACTTTCTCAAAGTAGGTAGAAGTGCAAGGTTAGGAGCATAGCATTAACTATGAGAAATCCCATGTAAATTTTTTCCCCAAAACAAATTTCGACGAAACTTCAAATGTGAATTATTCGGAAACTAGGCCGAAGTTGGGCGAACGGCTTTAGGGTGAAGGTATGCTAGAGGAGGGTAACATGTCCTATAAATCTTGGTTCGATCCGCAGTGGACAGTAGGGTAACCCTCCTGTTTAGGGGAATTTCGTTTTCTGAAGGCAGAATGATGATCATGAACTATCTATAATTATTGCAAGGACGAAATCTCTAGAAAGTCATATTCTCCGTATAATAACTAATGCCACCCATGACAACAGCGGAGGAACAAACTGTGCTCATAGTGTGGAACTAAATAAAATTTAACTCTCTCATTTTGATTGATCTCTGCAATCAACATCCATTTTGAGTCATAATTGGAGCCGATAAATTAAACTTATTAAATTAAACGGACCGACGACCCCGTCATCATCAAACCAGTATAACTGTCACATATTTTGTAGCCTTTCTTTCTGTAGTTTTAACTGCTTCGTACAAGAGCTAGAAAGTAATCCGAAAAATAGGAGTCAGATGAGTAAGGAATGCTTACATGGTTTTGCATGTCTCAATTTTTTGTATTTGAAGGTGTTCAGAATTTAATTTTTTTTCTAGTCCCTGAAAAGCCCAGAGGCTACTCTCCCTTCCAGAATACTAGCAGTACAGGAGAGTATGCCATGGCTCGACTTGATGACCTCATGAACTGGGGTAGGAAGGTAAGTTCATTTTCATCATTTCGCAACGTGCTTTTAGTGGCTCCTGGGCTTAAGTGATTCGGGCACCATCATCTCAGCTCTGTGTAACGTAAGATTTCAACAACGTCCACTGCTCTGTGTGGCACCGTTAACTGTGCGTGAGCGGACTTTAGGAAGAATCTCATGTTGGGCTCAACTTTTGGTAGGATGTAATGCTTCTCTCACAGTTTCTGAAGGTAACTCAGCATGTGAATGTGACTTTAAAGCTATGTTTGGACCAATCATCCTTAACCATGATCTCAAAATCTTCATTAATTTCGGAGTTGGAGACCGGTGTATTATCTTGAACTGGATCTTATCTCGATTCCCCGACGAGTTAGAGAAGTGTGATTAGAATATTTTCGGACCAAAACACCGTCAATCCATGGAGCTTTTGACGAAGATGGAATAATCTGTGACATTTGGCTCAGATATAGTATTCACTTGCTTAACTTAATAAGGGTAACGTTCAGAGTTCATAGAGGTCCACTATTTAGACGCCACATGTTCATGTTTGGTATCGGATTATAGGTGGGATTTGAAACTGCAAGATTGAACTCGTCAGCAAAATTTGAGTAATAGTCTTATAGATTCCCCAATGTAATGGTCACAAAATGCAGGTGGTGTTGATCTACCCCTCGGAATTGCACCCTACCTGAGTGGGCCGCACTATCAAAGTTCTATTGTGCGTCAGCTGCAGTTGGTTGAAGACTGCACGCATGGTTGCACACTGCACTGTGAGCCTCGGAAATAAATATGACAGTTACAACTATCAACCGGTCGATATCCACAATTTTTCTCCAAGGGAGAGTGCTTTCGTACCACTTTTCTGTGACTCTTGTCTGACTTGGTCACATCAGGGTGGACCCCGTGTTTTCGGAGATTCTCCACGTTTATTATTCAGCAAAAACTTCTAAAAGGAGGTCAATTTGCGGGACGCAGCCTGGAAAGATCGCCTCCTCGTATCTTGCTGACCGATATTTCTCCATAATTTAGTGGATTTGGGTAGTAAATGGAAGAGTTATGCGACGGGATTAAAGTGGCTTGGGAACCCCAGGCCATTATCCTTAAGGCGTGACGCAACTCCATTCAAACTTACGCTTAGGTTATTTGGTGGAGCAAAGGTTTTTTTTTATTTGCACGACAAGAACTTGCGCCTCACCGAAGGGATGCTTGATTCCAGTTTTCCAGTGAAAGCTTCGCCTCAGTCATAATACGGAATTTCCACAAGGTGATGTACTGTAATGCTATAATGCTCTTAAGCAGTTAGAAAGCTTTATTTAGGGAGGGATGCATGTTTTTTACCCGGCAAAAAATATTCAGAACTAAGCGTCGTTAAACAAAAAACTGGCGACTGCTTCAACACTCTCCTAAACTTCTGTGTTTTCTTCCAGGAAGTTCTTTGAGAGGCAGATAGTAGGTAGTTTCTGTTATATTTCCAAAATAGAACCAGGAACTGGGATTCTAATGGCTTTACCCGTGGGAGTTCACATTTGAAGTCATTATTTAGAGAAGAATAAACGATTTAGTCTGTGAGAGTATCCAAACGAGGGCATGTGCTCCGAAGACGTCTTTCTACTGTGGAAGTAAGCATTCATTTGCAATTAGCTCAATTTATTTGGAGTCTGGAAAACAGTTTAAATGCTGGAAACCACGTTGATCATGTCCAGACCTTGGCATAGCTCAACAACTGCCTGTAGAATTAACCTTGTAAGTATGCTAGTGATAGAAGGTAATTACATACAGCATCCGTGTGTCTTACGAACCAGCCCGGTTGCCTTAGTGGGAACAGGAAAATGGGTTTCGGAGATAACAGCTAGCTATCATCATCATTATCCTCATTACAAGTTTTACCGAAAACAGATCAATAGAAGGCAGGAGTTGATTGTGTACATCTGGAATGTTAGCAGGGGAAGGAGTTTGAGCAGGCGAAGGAATGTTAGCGAGAAAGCACTGGCGACGAAAGTATGCTTGCAGGAAAACCAGTGGGTGTGTGTGTTTAGTGTGCAAAGTGTAGAGCTTTTAGCTAAAAGCTATGGATTCACCAAATACTTCCCCTTATATGTATGTGTGATCCGTAATGGTTAAAAATATTGATTCACTCTGTATCACAGTTGCACAGCTGGACGGTAATTCGTTCCACAAGTGTTCCCTGTAGATGCCATGCCATTTTAAGTTAAAAAAAATGGCTAGTCTTCCTCCCACCCGAGACATGAATAATGGACTGGAATGTTGAAAGCTCCGCATGCCTAAAGTTATATCATGTGTGGGAAATGATCTCACTGATGATTCACACAAGATCTAATGTTCAGCCGTTTCGGGCCCCTCATATTCTCAAAGAGTTAAAGTCTTGACAAAATGACAAAATTCAGAAACCGGAGTACTTCATTTCATTTGGAGGCAGCATCTGTCTCCTTTGTATACCACGTCCAAGTTCTAATCAGTTCCATCCCATTACGAAGGGAGGAAAGTATATGGGCAGAAATCCTCCGTTGGGCTTCGCTCGACTTTCAGAGAATGAGGATAATCGGCTACCTCAAACGGAAAAACTAAACTTGAGTCTTTTGGGGAAATTCTTTTGAAAATAATTAATTTCGTACAATACACCCTGGCCTCTAGCCCGCTGCCCTTGAGCACTGCAGAAGAGGGATTATTCTCTGAATTTCCTTTGTTCCTCGTCTCACAAACTGTTTGTAACACAAGGAGGAGTTTTCTTTCAAAATGTAGGAGGAAAACAAGTTGTAGTTGATGAAAGTCGAGTTTTGGGCTAAAAGAAGGAAAACGAGCACAGGAGGAGGAAAATATCTCGTTTTATTCTGTGGCCCGCAGTTTCATGAATGGGAGCCTGAGCAGGCATCGCCTGGAGCAGTTGGAAATTAATGTACGTAGTAGTCCATATCTCCCAGTGCCATAAACTCATGTAACGGGAAAAGGCTATGATTATCATATTGCTGCAGCTCCTGCTTTCTCCCTGCCTGCCTCATCCCAGGGTTCAATCCTCACCCCTTAAACCCGTCGGAATAAATCTGGGTCCCAAGCATTTTTTAATATTCAGTTTTTTAACTGTCTTCTCATCTCCCTTAGTTCGTGTCTGTGATTCACAGAGATAGCCTCTGGAAAGCTGAGGCGGAAGAGTGACTGGTCGGAGTAATCTCATCTGACCAGATGCCAGGGCCTTGCCATTTCTAGTTATAGGATCAACCTCCTTTCTCCCACCCGAGACGTGAATAATATGCTGGAATTTTAAGTGCAGCGACTCAAGTTATTGTCGGTGGGAAAATTTGGTGATCTCACATAATGCCGTCGCCTTACTTTCTTCATATTCTCACAATACACTGAAATCTCCGTATAACGGCCTTGTGTGACACGGTCATCTTGTTATAACGGTCAATTTCGGGTTTCCCGTCATTACTTTTACTGTGGAATTTTCAAGGCTTATAACGGTCAAATCGTCTGTGTCCCCTGAAGAACGTACTAGGGAGATTTTACTGTAGGAGCATACTACACAAGAGTAAAGTAACAGTGTGTATCCTTTGCCCCGGAGCATGTTGTATGAACTCACGATGAATTCTCTTTTATTAGGGGTGGGAAGTTGGCAAACTGGATTTCAGCTCTATTTTTTCTGACCGCTTATTACACTGCCACGGAAGCTGATTTTTTTGCTAATTTAGTGTGATATGTTTCAACTGAAGCAGAGTTGGGCATTTACATAAATTTTCATGTAATGTTGAGGTCTAGGAGCTGTTTTTTTAAAAAAGAAAAGGGCTTCAATAAGGATATGATAATGGTGACGTACGTGCTGATACAGGAATCTTATAGGGTTGGGAAATATTGATCATCTTGCTCATCATATAGAATCATCTGCTTTCTCCACACCATAGGGGAAATGTCGTCATAAATCTAAAGGAACTCCCTTCAGAGCAACCATTCAGGTTTTTGAAATACGGTGGAAAAATGTGGTATAAGAGTATGCGAAACATGGAAACTCTTACACTCTGAGTGTGCACTTATCTATTTGGAACCCATTTTTAGGACTCAGAATGGAGAATGTTCTTAGTAAGGAGCGCCACATGATATTTTATCATTAAGGTAGTGAAAAATTGTAGCCTTCGTCAGCTCCCTCCCGGGTTCCCAAATTCGTGGTTTTCAAATGTAAGTGAGCGGAATTTTTGGCAAAACCAGCATCCCCGAGGTAGGTAACAGTAATTTCAGTGTAAGGCACATTATACGATTTATGTTCCGAGGAAAACGTAAGGAGACTTGACGTAGGACAGATAATAGGCTTTAGAAGAGAGGCAATAAGAAAGTTGTAGGGTGTCGTATAGTTAGTGAGGCGGCAGTGGAGTAGAAAATTCACTTTTGACTTTCTTGAATGCATGGATTAGGCCCGCATAATGGTCCCGCTGTGAGTCAGGAGGGAGGGAAGGAACACTGAGCAAGTGGTCGTTGAAATATTCAGAAGCCCCTCACACGCACGCACACAGAGTCCTCATAAATAATTCTTCACTTACTTTATTCTCTAGCAGGAGCCCTAATTCTGTATCTTTCCAGAACTCCCTGTGGCCCCTCACCTTCGGTCTGGCCTGCTGTGCTGTGGAAATGATGCACATTGCCGCTCCTCGCTATGACATGGATCGATTCGGCGTCGTCTTCCGAGCCTCCCCACGTCAAGCAGATTGTATCATTGTTGCGGGGACACTGACGAATAAGATGGCACCCGCCCTGAGGAAAGTCTACGACCAGGTGAGAGATTCGAGTAATGAAAGATCGTGTATGGGACCTGCGAGCGTTGGATGATGAAAACGTACTGTACCGTAAAGTCTCTTTGTAACGGACTCGAGGTGCCACTGAGAATTCGGCATTGTAAACTAAAACCGTTGCAAGCTCGGGAACGTGTGTGTTCCAGACCTTACAAAGGTTGTAAAAGGTTGTGGAGTGGAAGATTTGAGCCGAAAGATATAAATTGCCGTTGTGACCGGTCTGCCGTGATACCACGACCGCTGTGGGGAGATTTCAGTGGACGAGTTTCCTTCCACCCCAGCGGAGCGCCCATTGCAACAGCGATTGCATAATACGCGAACAGTTCGAGTTCACTGAGCTCACACATTCTGTGTGGACTTGAAATGCCGAGGATTATCGGAATTTTATTAGGAAATTTAATTTCCACCACACGCCCTCTTCACATTTTTTTGGTTTGGAATTAAATCCCGTCAATAACGTTTAATGAACCCCCGCGTGGAGCTTGCAAGGTCGCCATGCGAAGGGGGTGTGCTTTGGGAATGGAAGGCTGGAGCCGCCCTCATTTCCTCTTGGTACCATGTTACATGTCAGGGCGGCAGGCAGTGATAAATGTTGATAAATGTTTGCCGAACAGTTCAATGGGGGCGCCGGCGGCTAGTTTTCGGTGCAGTAATAGTGTTTTTAGAACTGACTAACAGCGCTCACCTTTTTCCCTTTGGTGTATTATGATAGTTCCGTTAAATGGCCGGAGGATGGATGGTCTGCTGCTGCAGATCCGTGTAGATATTGAGACACGTGGGTATTAGTAGTACTAGTAGTCAGCATTTCCACATGAACATGAATCATACATCACTTTACCGGTCGTGCTCTCAATCAGGACTCACCCGCGTCCGCACCCCCCTGCGAATGGAGTTGCACCGTGGGTCAGAACCCGAAATTCACGGGGGAAGCCATGTGCAGTCGCATTGAGCTCTTTCCGCCCCGGGTTTGTCATGGAGCTCACCGGAAGGCTAGTCGTGCATCCACTTTTGTGACAGATGAATGTACCACTGCTGGACGCTCCTGACAGTCTGCTGAATAGGAGGACGGATGGAACTGTAGATCCTCTTTTCATTAATCAATTCCGACGGAGTGTCTTTCTTCCTCCTCCTCGAACCTTGAGTAAGGATGGGAGCTGTGACCGCAATGGTGTGGATGAGATTCTTTTGAAGCGATTCCGCCATTATTGGAGTATATGACGTCTTTGTGAGATGTCATTAACTACGCTGCTCTGAACGTGTAGCAGCAGGAATAAAGGCCCTGTTCTCCGGGGCTGAGGATGATTTTATCGGGATACGGACGTGGTGGGAAAACAGCGTCATCATCATCAAAAGAAGCAGCAGCATTTGTTGGGTGGCTCTACTTCGGTATTGTAGTGATGAAACTTGACTTGAGCTCCGTGGAACTTGAGGTACTTGTGACTCTTTGAGAGTATATTTACCTTGAGCCTTCCCGCGAAAAGTTTTTGAAGAGTAATTGACTGACTGAGTGAGAGTGTGTCGGAAAAGTTTAATGCTCTTTTGTGATACGTGCCTCTCGGGTAATTATCTAGCTTTTTTCACGGTTCCCTCTTCTTGGGTGAAGTTGATTTAGCTTTATAATGTGTATGTATGTACAATAATCGGCTCCATCGTATGTGCTCGTTTTCACTAGACTGTGGATTGCATTCGCTGGCTGTCTTACTAATTAGGATGGTGACGTGGTGAGGAGAGTGAGGGTTTACCCCTGAATTACATTATTAACGCGTCAGCTGGGGGTAGGATTGTGTTGACTTTTATTTTGTCTCCCGTCGGAAGTGTGAACACTAACTGTGATGAGCTTGTGTGTGATGTGGTGACAGCCCTGCTGTCTGGAGCGTACAAGTTTAACGGGGAGAATAAATTTACAGCCTTTTCTATTGCAGTGCTATTTCAGCTGCTCGGATTGGACATGAATATTAACGAAAGGCATTAACCCGTCCATCTCATGTATGACCCGTCATCACCGGTATAGAGTTTTCTTAGAAATGATGAACCCAGTTTGTCTCCGTTTGAGTGCCTGTGCACATTGACCGAGGGAGGGGATGCGTCCACGCCGCGAGGCGTGGGCGCATGGACTTTGAGTGGACAACTGGTACTGACCATGTTGCCAACAGCATGCGGAGAGGATGTAAAGAAATACGGTAGGGTTATGTGGGTAATGTTACAGGTCAGGCTGTCCTTTTAGGGCTGGAGAAGGGGTAGATGCTAGCTCTACTCTTCTATATTGAGAACTGTGACTCAGGTGGTCCGAATACGGGGAGCAGTAATTAAGGATTGACAAGAGCGCATTGCTGAAAGAGCGGGGGATGCTTGACATGCCGCTGCCGTGTTCATTCAGTGGTGAATCTAATTAGGATGATTGATTTCAGATGCCGGAGCCGCGCTGGGTTATTTCTATGGGGAGCTGCGCCAATGGCGGGGGTTACTATCACTACTCCTATTCAGTGGTACGAGGATGTGACCGAATTATCCCTGTTGATATCTACGTACCTGGTAAGCAGCTAACTTCGTAGGAGTGAGCCTGCGAATAGGCTTGCTCACGGGAGGATGGATTTTTCCCGTGCGGCAGTGACGCAATGAGTCAAAAAGCAAGCCGGAAGAGACTAGAGACTGAAAACAGGAAAGTGTCTACGTGAGAGAGTTAATTGGTTCTTGTCAAAGGTAGCCAATCCAGTTTGCTGTAGAAAAGTAGAAAAGTAATCATCGCGTGATGGATTATATAACCTGCTTAATAAGCTCTTCCGGCCAAAATAGTAACGGCGGGTGTGATGGAATCATTGGGAGATAGACGAATATATATAGTATGTACGATGCTAAGGCTCATTCACTTTTGGAATTAAACTTGAAATCGCTTGACACTGTGTTGACAGGATGTCCACCCACTGCGGAGGCCCTCCTCTACGGCGTCCTCCAGCTCCAGAAGAAGATCAAGAGAATGAAAACTTTGCAAATGTGGTATAGAAAGTAAGCGGGATGGTGACGACGATGACGTGGAGACGATTCAGCGTGAAGTTTGCGGTGGTTGAGAGGCCGCCAAAGTTACGCCGGAAGAACTGGATTTCCATTGGAATGGAAGAGCGAGTTTGAAGCGGTCGTATATCTGTCAGTCATACATTGTACATATGCTTATATGCAAGGGTCCTCCGAAATAAATCCTTTAGCCTCCCATAAACTCAAATTGTGGTGTAACGTGCGGATGAAATTGGGTTGAATAAAATTTTGAGGGCTCCTCGTACTTTAGTGCATACATGACGAACACTGGTTTCAGGTGCTTATTCCCAGCGGCCCCACCGCGACCGTGCACTTGAACCGTGAATGTTGCGAGGAGCGGAACTCGTGGCGCCTTCAGAAGACAGTTCAAGGAGCGATGTATAAATATCGGAGGGATTGGACATTGTAGCCTGTGCACGCTTTGTGCATTTAAATGTCATTTTTTAAGGATTTTAGGATTTTAGGAGGGAGACGTAACATGGTGGATTAAGGGAGCTACTGCTATGGCACATGCGGAGTGATAGTGTGCTTGTCCATCGCAGGTCATGTAGACAGGATGATTTGGTGTATGTTGTTGGCATGGTTCAAGGTTACCGCTCCTTCGCTACAGTAGTAGTAATGGACTGACAAGTTTGTGAATTTGGTGGATTCCGCCGCCCTGTTGCTCCGTCTTTCTCTTTTGAATGTCAGAGGGATTCGGGGATTGTGGTTCTTGATTGTCCCCAGACTCCGCATCCATGGAGACGACAGGATTTTGTGCTTAGTAGGTCCAGTGTGGTACGACGGAAGGATTTTTATAGCTGCGCGGCTTTCCCAGTATTATTTCCCAGTATTGGCGGCGGTTTGTGGGGCTCTTTGTAAGGTACGGTTTAAACCGCCACCCTTTTGGACTCTTGCTCTATGCACTCTATGCGAGTTGCAGTCCTAGTAATACGGGGCAGTTTGGTTTTCTAAAAGTAGGGCTAGCAGCGGAAAACAGCCATTTTCCTAGGTCCGCTATATCATATTGTATTCCAGCCTTTCTTGTACTTCAGCTCTAGGCTACACTGCGTCTAATGCCGTCACTGGAACTCTGCGGTACTAGTGTGTAAGAACTTTTCAACAACTGGAGCCATAATGCCTTCGTGATTTAAATTAGGGAATGCTGCTGATTGATGTGTATCATCTGTACCAGTCAGGAATGAAATTGATTTTTTTA
>WJFA01001488.1:0-21118 GCA_009870155.1 Pseudobourletiella spinata | reverse complement strand
ACACACACACACACACACACACACACACACACACACACACACACACACACACACACACACACACACACACACACACACACACACATCAAACGCACACAAACCCACACTCTCCTTCCCCCTCTCTTTCACTCTCTTTTCTCAAAAACTCGTTTAATGCAGACATGACTTTTGGTTCCGCTCCCAACCAACTTTTCTCCCACAACAAGGAAAAGATCTTGATCGGAAAATCTCACGTCTACCCCTATGAAAAGGCTCTATAAGTATAAGGTCTCAACTCTTCGCTTCCCCTGGCCACCCTTTCGCGCTTTGTGAGCCGAAATTGTAGGACTTTCTCTCCCTTTTGTGCCCGAATCGGAGGAGGAGAAGGAGAGGGAGACAGAGTTTTTAAGTTTTCCTATTCCTTTAGTGCTATTATCTGTTTCAGGAGCTCTGCTTCCTCCTACTACACACACACACACACACACTCACACACAGCTATATAAACCATCCCAAACTTTCCCACTCAGCTGAAATAAATCAGAAGCCATTCACGTAATAAATATTTACCGGGAACAGGTCATATTTTGGCAAGGAGAGCACTTTATCTGGCTGCCTCCAGTAAACAAGTGTCATGGACTACTTAGAAATATTATCTCCCCCTCCATCTCCATCTTTTCGAAAAGGAATAAGCCCGGCTCAAATCTACTACATCAGCTACTATACTACTATTGGGAATTTATCGTTATTAACATTCAAAAGCGTTACATTTACCCAACTGCTCAACTCTGGGGGGTTGGACGGTCGGACAACGTATTCTAAGTTGAAACCTTTTGGAAAGATTTGAGGAACTCTCGCTTCCACGTCGAAAGTTTCTCGGTATTTACACAGGAGAGCCATCATCACATCGTCTTGGAACGATAAAAAAGTCTGCAAATCAGATTATTTTTCAATTTTCATCCATTCAGAGAAAGAGAGAGAGAGAGAGAGAGAGTAAAGAGAAAAAAGTGAGATTGGAAATGAGACGGTCCTACTACGACCCGCATAGTCCTTTTAGAATTTCCCGTCTACTGCACGCACTGCCCCAGCCCTCCTCCTCTTCCTCGCGACTTGAAAAGTCAAACAAGTTCTGACGACCAAATCAGGAAAGTAAATGAAGAAAAGTTGAACAGGGGGGGAAGTAAGATGGTATGGCACATACCAGTCTTTTGACGCATACAACTTTTCCCTTCCTGTGTGTGTGTGTGTGTAAGTGCGAGTGGATGTGGAGACTGGAAAAGATGGATTTCCAGTGACGATTTCCATACACGGCATCCTGATGACTTGTATGTTTGTCTGCGGAGCTTGCACTCTCCTACAAATAGGAGTTAGAAAGACATCCCCATGTGTAAATATCTAGGGTGCCTTCAGAAAAAATAAATTCAATTTATATTCCTCCGTCATAATGACTGTCGGAGCGACAGCACAATAGCTGATCAACTGGACACGAACACGAACTTACCTCCCTTCCTCTCATCATCAACTTCAGCACATCGCCACCGACATTCTGAGCACAAATATTTTTCAATGTCTATACCCCTCTCCCGCTCTCTCTCTCTTCTCTTTTCTTCAACCTCTCGTCGTCACCCTCCCATCCCGATTTTACAGACGGAAAATGCAAAAGTTTTCCTCCTCCTTCTCCTCACATTGAAATAATTTATCTCAACTTGAATAGGTTCTCCGTACAGCATTGTGAAAGGGGTTTTCAAAACTTTTTCCACTAACGAAAACACTACTACTATCTCTGCGCCCACAGGACGGAATATATATTTGTGAGAAAGACTAACCAAGACGAAAGCAACACGCGATCCTGACAATTCTTCTTCATCCCCCCTTCCTTCTCTCCCATCTCTTCTCCACTCCCACAACTGTCAAACAGCCTCTCACAGTCAAAAGTTTCTCTCTGATTTTCATGCCAGTCAAAGAGCCGTATATGAGGGTGATGATTACGTCCTATGTGTGACCATTTTCCCTCAACAACACAAGGTGAAAAAAGAGAAGTTCCAACTTTATCTTATTTCGTATGTATACAGCGAAACGAGTTCGAAACTTTACCAGAATATCCACTGTGGTTTTGTACAATTTTTACCCGTCTTATGACATCTCACTTTCCGACGGTGGAGCTCACCTGGACTTTATGTATGCGCACTTTTCTACACAATTTCCAAGAGACCCGCCATTTCAGATTTAATCGCCCTCGCCAGTGCCGGTTGCAGTAGCGAAAAATGTTGACTGTAGCATCTGCCGAGCACAAGACCACCTACCCATGCTTATATGTGTTGGGGGACTGGACGCGGGAAATGGAATCAAACATGTGAAGTACATTTAGCGTGGGAAATTCAAAAGATATTAGGACAGTGTTAGTTGTGCCAGTGTAAGCTGTATGTTTCCCCGGAAAACCTCTGCATATACTCTATCTCTCTTTCTCCATCTAATAGTCAGTGAGCCATTATTACATCCCTGTGGAAAAAATGTCTTTGTGGTTAACACTACACTGCTCTCCGGCACCGTCTGGGAAGGCTGGTGAATGGAACGGGAGAATTCATTGTGAAAACCAGACACAAAAATACGCATGTTGGGCTTGGAGAAGTGAATTCGTGTAGATGTAATTTTGGGGCAGAGAATGGAGTTTTTTTCTCCCCCGCCCGTAGGCTTTCAGAAGAGAACATACAGATGATGACGGAAATGTGAAAAGATTCGTAGGGGTTTTACACGTGTAATGCTCTCTCGTAGTTGGAAGTGGAAAATCCAAGGCGAAATATCCCAGGGTAGTTGCTCTGTGCTGTAAGCTATATCGTCGGAAGGCTCTTTATCCTAACAAGCATAAGGAGCATAAGCAGTTGATCATCTGGAGAAGAGTCGTCGCGAACAACACCAGATGGGCTAACTTTAATAGCATTAATCCATTTAAGTTGCATGATGATCATATTTTAGAATTCATACTACGTCGTCGCCTTCTCGTATTATGGGATCGGGTATGTGCACTGCGCTCTTTTGTCACCAAAACATGTCTGCATAAATCCTCCATGTTTTAAATGGCTCGTAACAAGGAGAAGGGACAGGGCTGGAGCCATAATATTTGCCCTACGTCATAACTTCCCTCTCATGATGGTAACAGGTGCATTTTCACACTCACTAAAAGACAAAGGCCTCGGGGAGTCCCTGAACCCTGAGAGAATGAGAACTGTCCGGTGTCATCTGGTTGCCGCAGTACACATAAAAATACAGAGTTATGACTCCCATATTTTCCTAAAAGTTGTCTTCATAATTCCTTCGTAATTGGATCCTTCTGGAGATGTTGGACCGGAGAGGATCCTGCTATGGAGGATATTCCGTTGCACATAGTCATGGCAGTATCGACAATTCCACTGTGAGCAATGCGATGGCCTGGACAGCTACAATGCTTTTAGGCAAGCCAAGACATGACTATACAGCCAAGCTGGATAGGGATGACGCAATGTGGCGGTGAAAATGGGCAAGAGGGAGCTGAAGTGAAAAGGGGATTTTCCAGCCTGGAAATGTAATAACATCCCTCCGCTTTTAAAGCGAAAAAAAGAGGGAAAATTCAATTTGAACCGCTACACCTTCCTACCTTAATAATGCATAATGCGCAATAACCTCGGTAGAAAATCCCCATGAACTGAATCAATTTTCACTTTATTTTCTCCCCAATTTCCTCCTATTTACGTGTTCCGCATCTCGCAGTTCCCGGTCTTTACCGTCAACCTGGTTTAGCCGAAAAAATAAGTCCTCTTGCTCTGTGCTCATGTTGCCAGGTAACACGCCATTTCCCACTGATTAACTTTAAGCACCAAAATTGCTCTTCCATGCAGACCTTGTTCGAGCATGTAACCCAGGTTGGAAACCCAAACTAATATGCATTGAGCTGGGCCGCAGATACGGGCTCTGATTACTTATCTTTCCCATCCTGTCGTCTTTTTTTGATTTCATTTATTTTCCTACCCTAAACTTGTTGCCAGCATCTATATTCCACTTTTGAAGACTGAATTCGTGAGCCCGTTGTGCAAATTCTCCGCTTCTACCTACATAATGCACGTACACTTTCACAATCCGATCCAGTCCCGCAATTTTTGCTTTCATAAATTTTCAATGTAGTTATCCCCAATTCTCTCTCACAGACTCCACTACAGTAATCAAATTCATATGAGAAAGATTTTGATTCATCCAACCGGTCATGTATTCAAAAAATCAAGTCAGTTGCAAGGATGAGTTCGGCCTCCGTCGAGAAATTAAGGATGTATTCCAAGTTCGTACACACCAGAAATGTACTAGTTTCGAAAGCACTCACTCTAAAGTAAATCGAAGCAATAGCCTTGCTCAACTTTTAATACTTTGGCAAGTAATAATAATAAAAACATTCGTCCCTGGAAGCAGAACATGAGACAGTACTGGCAAAATGGGGGAAAACGACTGAATTATTGGGATGGTGTGTGCAATGCCGCCATGATTTTCCACGCATCAACGAGGGCTCAGTGACAGCACGTGCATGAACCAAATGGGACCAAGGAAATCTATTAACAAACTCAAAGCGGTTTCCCCATTATGCAACAAGATTTAGCATTTTCCATTGAATTCAAACGAACAAGCAAGAATATGCATATCGACCCTCCGCCGCCCACTTCGTCCTCCCTCACGAGCTTTTCCTCACCGAATGCATGCATGGATTCCCCATCATCCCGCTCCCGCTCGCTATCTCGCAGTGCGAGGAACTCTTATCAGCCTATTTCATTCCCTTTTTATTATGCTCTCACAAGGAACGCTATTCATATGTGCGCGGCGCACATCTTCAATTTCGAATGCATTACTGAGCCTGTCCATAAGCATGCTCCCTCAGAAAGTAGTAGGTGCGGACACTCACAGGTTTGACCCCGCTAGAGGGTCACAAAGTTTCGAGGTCAATCGATGCAAAGGGGGAAGTACGTGCTAGCTGAAAAATCTCATGTTACATCCCATAAGAAATTTGCAGTTTTCAATTTCGAGTGATTTTTAAAAAATGCCGCAAAAATCCCTCTCTCGATTTTGTATTAGATATGATAAACTTCAGTGGTTAACAAACCTATGTTTCGCATATTCTGAAAATTTCGCCGTGCTCTGAGCCAAAAAGTGTGGTAGCCAATTTTCGCCCATGTGTGTTATTGAGTACTCGCTCGAAATCAAAAACTGGAACATCCTTGCGGGATTTGTCAGCACGTACCCCGCTCATTGCAACTGCTGACCTCAAGCTTTGTGGCTCACCAGAAGGGTCAAACCTGAGTTTCCGCACCTAGTGCCTTGTGAGGGAGTATCTTTGTGGGCAGGCTCTAGGCTGCATATGGTGTCACGGCTATGCGCCGCGAACATTTGAATACTGTCCCTTGTCAGTCGTACATACCGTGTGTGCCTGTGTGTCATCGTGTGACTGGATGGTCCGTCTCTCGTACAGCCACAATTCCCATCTCCTTTGTCCGCTTATAATGTTTATCCCAATTTTCTCCCTTTTTCCCGTCCTCTACCACTTCTTACATACTTGAATTTTTTTCAAGAAGAGCATTATATAGGAAAATTGAGATTTGGCAGGCAGCAGGGGCTGCTCTGGCTGGCCTAGTATTATATGGTGGAGTTACCATGGGACGGGACGTCATTGAGAAAGAGTGGGCGGGGGAGGAAAACAAGTGCGGGAATAGAGCCAAGGCAGTTATTGAAAATCTTGTGGTCGTTTATAGGTTGGGAAATTTGAATAATTTCTCTTCATCTTCAAATCCGCATCCTGTCCTCCTCATCCTCGTCCGCCATCTCGTACACTCTGAACCATTCAAAATGAATGTCAAGATGATTTTCTCCGCTCCCTCCCTGCCTCTCCTTATATTGCTGTGATTCCGTGTAGTCCCGCCTGGGAAGTTGTATGTGTCTGTGTGAATAAAAAATAGCTCACAGATTTTCCGTCAAATTCTCCACTGTGTGACTGCCGTTATTGTGGCAATTTGAAGCTCTTCGGCGGACCGTTTATATTTGTCAAAAGGATTTTCCATTTGTACAATGGACCGCACGGTTTTGACTTTTATTCATTTTCCGTACATATCCACAGCCTTTGAACTGCCACTCGCACACATTCTTCATAACTCTTGCTGGGACAGTGTCATTCTCAAATACGTACTGTCCATGTCTGTGTCCTCGCTGTATGGGCACAACTGGGGATGAAGGTTGCGAATGGGAGTGTATAGGAATTCAACAACCATGGGTTGAATCACAGGGCTACGGAACTGCATTGGGAATCTCAAGAGGATGAAAATTTCATTTCTGTATCAGTCGCAAGATCTTGAACTTATTTTTTTTTCTTGGGATGATAAAGTGGAGATTACAGCTAAGAATTTCAAAAAGGGAGCGGAGTGATGGGTGGAATCTTCGAAGAAAGCATTGGGATTGATTTACTCCTACTGACTTGAACGCCATTGTGTTACTGTTTGTAAACTTTTGAAGTTGGGACTGTACAGGGTAGGAAGCATCCATATCGATTCCCATCACGAGCCTAACGAGGTCGGTGGGAATTCTCGGACATGGGAGCTATTGGTAGTGTGGGTTTCTATGTTGCATAACAAAATTAATCAGTTCCATGTGGATTACAGTATACCTTTTATGTATAATACCCCCTATACTGTCTCCCACAAGCGGATTACCCCTGTATTCCCATTGCGCCAAATTCAAATTTCCTTCTCTGCACGAGCGGGGACGGTTCGAGAAAGAATTCACATCCGCTTGGAAGAACTTGAAAGACGGTTTGAAATTGGATGCGGGAATAATGTAATGTAGAATCCAAAAGTACAATGATGGGTATGATACTACACTGCGTCTCCACGTCAATCCCGGAGTCCACATATGCGTGTGCTTCAATTCACATGGTCAACAGCGGCGCGTTGCTAGTGCGGCGCTCTTTCTCTTCCACTCGTCAGAAAATGAGTCTTTGATCCGCGTTTCTTTGACGATGGACAATAAGCCCCCTTCCCACTCCCCCATCACCACTGTGAGACTCTCTCTCTCTCTCAGACAAGTGAGTCACTTCCAGCCCTCTCTCTCTCTCTGCACTATTATTTCCCTGTCAAGTTGTTATCCGTAGCATAGCCATATGCATGATCCCTTTGGTTCTGAAGCGGGGGGGGGGGCAAACCTGCCCCGCCGGATGCTCCCCTTGTTGCTGGTAACAAAGGGGAAAATAATCCGTGGAATGGTCCCGTATTTCCACAAACATTTTCAACTCTCCCCGCGCTTTTTCAACCCCCACAATGTTGTCACTAGAAGCTAATGAGAGTGAAAGCGGCCGACTTTGCTTGCTGCCAAAAGTCTGGGAATTGAAATCGACCCACTCCCAAGAACAATATTCCCATGGCTCCGAGCAGGCCGCCATCATTATTTTCTTGATTGGCCGAATGATTTGGAAGGCTGGCGGGAAGAAGCGGTCTGGTCCAACTTCAAAATATTTTTTTACCGTCATCATCATCATCATCATCATCATCATTACTTTCATAAGTTATCCGCTCAGGCCTCACGGATTCGCAAGTGTCGGGGAGATCCTTACAGTGTCCTCATTACTGCTATGTGTGAGTTGAATGTTCAAGCGAAGTGTGTATGTAGGATAGAATCAGTGGTGATTTCTCCCATGCTTCGTCTACACCGCTCCAGTGTTTCTTGGCCATGGCCACCGTGTGACGGATTTGGCGAGAATCCTCCACATATGTACGCCATTTTCGTGACAGGACCTTGGAGGAGGAGGAGCAAATCCCGATCTTTCTTCATCAGTTTTCGCATCCAACTCTGGGACAAGAGCGGGAAAAGTTGTGTGCATCAACACATGCACACGCACACTGCACCACCATTCATTCCACTTTTGTTCCGCGTCAGGACGTTTATTTGTATTCTACTTGGAGGGTCTAATGCTACACTCTCCAGCTTCAGGCTCGGAACAAGAGCGGAGGCTCCGCAGTTTTTTTTTTTTGCAGCACATATTACTATCCACTTGAGGGAGCACAGGAGTGGGGAAATTATGGCTCCATCCCACGTGCCCACATACGTTTTGAGTGGATTTTGAGAGCCGTCCCCGCCAGCCTGCTAGCACACACGTCCGTCCTCAATAAGTCCCCTGTGAGCTTTATTTATACAAATGGGAAGGATGGGCGGTGGGAGATGACAATAATAATGATATGATGGGGAAACATATGGCACCGTGATAGCTCGGCCCACTACTTTGTCGTACATACCCAGCTTATCTCCAGCTCCACGCATTCCCAGCCATGACTCAATTGCAAGTACGTACACGTATTGCAAATACTATACCCACTTGTCCCGCAGCTAATTGAACTACTTTCACAATGCGGGCTGGGAAACCAGCAGGGGATTACGAAATATAATGAAGAGTATGCAACCGTCAGGATTCCCTCACCATTACCACTGCTTGCTGTGAGTAACATGGAGGCATATGGAGACATGAAATTAGCTCGCCGCGGGTCCGTCTTCCTCAAATCTACACGTTGCAAACATAGATTTTTGTGAAGGAGCGGCGGGTGGTGGTCGTTGGGTGGATAGCGGGCGGGCGGTTGATTGGAAAAATGTTATTAAATTCACAGAACGGCGGCCGGATTGACAAACGAGCTGTCAGATCCTGTTTATCATTGTACGCGTAACAAATTATGCCCCTCACCGGGATGTGTCTGTCCAGAATGGCGGCTGTGGGCTCATCAGACAAATGTAATGATACTATATACACGGGAGCACACACATGAGTCAACCACGCACGGGGCTGAGATGAATTTAATCAAATTCCAGGAGCATTTTTCCACAGGAGCCGAACACAAGGAAAACTAATGATGGCAGGTTCGTCCTTCTTCAATGCAGTGCACGCCACACGGAGTGAGGGGATATTTGTACCCAATTTTTCCCGCCAAAGTTATTGGCCGGCCTCCTCTTCCCTTTGCCACGTCAGAGTCCCCACCAGGAGCGAACCATTGTTCAGCTTCGGAGGAGCTCCTATAGTGAAATCCTTTAATCTAATGGGAATTGGTACGGCTGTGAGGTCGACCTGAGAATAAATAAAATCGTGGTACCAGTGGGCGGGGGCAAGGGCAAGGGACTGTAATTCTATCAAGTTCCCCCCCCCCTTTCCATCCACGCAGTAGATAGCGGAGGTGGACTTCATTTGAGCTCCTTCGTTCCTTCCTATTGTAAGACCGAATGTGAGTTCCCCCGGGGAAAAAACTTGAATATTGAATGAGCGTGTACTGGGGCATGGCATGAGATGTAGGTTTTTGGAAGGGGTGATGTGAGGGTCTTAAATAATTTGGTGCAATTACCCTTGCGGGAACATGTGACGGGAGTGACTTGAAGTCGGGGCAAATGGACTTTATGCCGGGATGGATTAGAGGGAATTCACCTCATGTGACTTGACAGTGTGTGGGCCTTGAGAATGGGGAAGACACTGGCGGTAATTCAGTTAGAAAAAGGTTAAAAGTGAGCGGCTCGGAGGCAATTTCCTTCACTGTGTCTGGAGGTACGTACAAACGGCGTAGAGTATATGTATATACAGGAATCAGCCTCAGCCTTGTTTGTGCGGAGCGTGCGGGACAGAGGGTTTCTGAGGGGGAGACCTGTGGTGCGTGATGGGATTAAATTTAACTGCCAGTGGCAGACATTTAGGTAGTAGAAGGAAGTGTGTTACTATTAGGTGCATATAGTTGGGGCTCTGGGGGAAATTGCAGTGGAACTTTCCGTGATGGTTTATGTACTTGTACACACATCACGTGTTCCCATATATGTAGGGACAGTGTGTGTTTATGTGGAGGATAAGGATCTCAGGAGACAGTATTTGGCAAAGTGTTCCCATTGCACCTTTCCTACCTGTCATTGTCAAGTAATTAGATTGAGAGAGAGAGAGAGAGAGAGAGGGAGAAAGAGACAGGGAAAAAGTGTTTATACATTGTCGTCTATTTGTCTACTGCTTGTACAAACAAACTGGGAAGACAGCACACAGTGGGCGACCATTCTAGGGAACTGACAAAGAGCGGGAGAGTGGCAGTTCATAATGTTACATGTTCACAATGTTACGTGAGTGCCGCTGGGTTTGCGTAGCAATGGCTTTGTAGTAGTAGTGTTAGTAGTAGTAGTAGTAGCAGTAGGTGGGAGATGTTTTGGAAATGGAAAAGTAGAAAAAATGTTGTCACTTTTCCGACGCCAGTTGGCTCAAGGGCAGTGAGGGACAACCTGTCACGGCATGTCCTCAACCGTGTGAAACAGTCGTCAGAGTGAGAGAGGGAGGTTGGATTAGTTTGTGGTAGTTTTTGGCAATGGAAACTCGTGTGCGAGCTGAAGGTAGTGGCGTATGGAGTGGAAATCTGGTTTTTGTTGGAATCACAGTGCTAGTTTCACTGTGTATATGTTCACATGCGAACCTGCGTGTGTATCTCTAACTGGTGGATTTGGTTCAGGGGCTCGTGCATTTATCACTTGTCGTTGCTCATCTTTCGCGGATCTTTTGTTGTTCCAGATATGGTCCTCACAGAGTTTTAGTTTTCGTGATGATGATGATGATGATGATAAAAGTTTCCACATTGGAAGTCGTCGGAACGCTGCGGAAGTTGGGAGGAGAAGGTTGTGATTTGGGAGAAAGGAGAGCCGCAGTGAAGGGGTGGGAACTTTCACCCGGGAAAACTTTGGGGGAGCTCGTGTGGCTTTCAAAATTTCTTTATTATCTGATGTGATGAACTTTTGAGCACGCATGAGATCCTGCGTGCATTGGCGTCAATGCGTATCACTTCTTGCGGGCGAACCGGTTGGAACGTCCATGTAATTGCGAAAGCAGGGATTCATAAGCTAATGTTTTCAAGTGTGCTGAATAAGTTTCTGCGGGGTATTCGTGGGGGGTGTTCCCGGTTTATGAGCCATAAGAGTGCATATAGCGGGCGTGCGTGTAGCGGTGGTGTGTTTCTTTGTAGGACACGTGTGTACACACACTTTTATGGACACTCACATGCCTCATGTGGCTAATTACTTGGTGTCTTCTTACGTGTGTAAGGATGCGGTTTACTACCGCTACTAAGGGTCCGAACCACCCATCATCTCCGTCAGTCAGCCTGCATCCCTAATGACTTGTTGGGGCACTACAAAGGCGAGTAATTTGGAATGGTCCGAGTTTTAAAGACCAGACCGACTTCGTTCCATGGAAATACGGGGCTTTTTCTCTATATGAATAGCACTCCTTCCGACCCGTACCAAATCATGGAGGTCCGTCCACCACTCTGGGCTTTCAAATTTCCAAAATATCTCAACTCTCTCATTTCATCTCCCACTTATTCCCCGACCTCACAACTCCACTCTCATCACCAGAGAGATTTGGAAAGGACGAGGTTAGGCCGCGGCGGCTCCTTTCAACCTATTCGGATCACTTGAAGGGGGGAACTCATACAGAGATGGGAAAGAGCCCGTCCAGGTCGTGCTCCTGAGTAGCTCCCCTAACCTTACATGGGAGAGTGTGGTGGTGGTGGTGGTGGTAGTGCTAAAAGCAGGGGTGAACGGTTCATTCCTTTCCACCGCAGCCCTCTCTCACATCTTATATCCTCGGCCGCTACACACCACCAAATGCTCCTTTGAGGAGAGCGGAAGAGTGCCAATTTGTGCATAACTCTAAAATTAATGGATTCCTATGGTATCAGACGTGAGGGGCTGTGGGATGTGATCCGTCTGATAGGTCACGTCCATTTATCCCGCCAGTCTGTTCCCCTCTACACGCGCCCTCCTCCACCACTACTGCACTCCTACACTCCTGCTGCCTTTCCTCATCCTGGAATATGAGTGATGTCAACGAGGCTCCTACACATACGTAATAGCTTCTCAGCCCTTTTAGACGTGGCCACTAGTTTGTAGTACTATTACGACGACTGCTATTCGGAAGGAGGGGCCTTCTAATCTCCATTCACATCTTGCCAAGCGTGCGACGTGATGGCCCCTGCTACTCAAGACATGTCTCATCTCACACGACTATATACGCAGGGTTGAGGCACCCATAGGCAGAAGTACAGACATGTACGGTTCCGACATGGTAGCATCTCTCAAGTCAGGTCATTTGTACGCGAGAGAATCCAAAGGGGTGTCTTTCCTAAGACGAAATTAGTATTCGGGAAAAAGGCTAAGTCAGCCATAAGTTATACACAAGCCTCCCCTCCCTATTCCCACCCGCCAGGATCGATCAGACAGCTGCCTACAGTATATTCAAAGTCGGTTGCTATTCCCTTACCTTGTTCCGAGAAAAATTAGCCGTGTGAAAAGCGGCGGGATGGGTGGGAGGGAGAGGGGAGGGAATGATGGGAATTCTGGTCCTGCGGAGAAAGCATAATCAGCAGTCTCCGTGGCAATAATAAGCCCGCATTCGTCTTCATTTTTCGATCCCATCCGCGAACGGGTCTCACTCTCATAGTAGAAACTCTCGCACACTTTTATTACCATGAGCAGCCCGACGGACCGGCGGTGAACTTGAAAATCATTTGGGTTGGAGATAAGAGACCGCCCTAAGTTTCACATGCAGGCAGCGACGGAGGAGGGATATATATGTAGTGAAAAATAACCATAAATTACTTGGATCCTTGTCATCGCTTCCGCTTCCATTTGAATTCATTGCTACCACTCCTCACACGTCTTCTCTTTCATCGTGTCACGCAGGCCAAGTGCGAGCCTCGTTCGAGCTCACGCACAAAATTTATCACCGGCCCCCTGGTCATACGAATGCGACGCCCTTACCGTTGAACTCGCAAGGAAAATCTCGTTCATCTCATAATCATCCCCGGTCATCTCCTTCCTCATTTGTATGGCTAAAATGACCGTTGACATGTTGTTGTCAGAGTCGAAAAGGTGGGAATTTCCATTGCGTAGTAGTCATACCTGTTGAGTCACTTGCTTCAGGACTGGCATGCTGTTCTGTTGACTATGGCAGATCTCTGTGCATCTAAATCCTGCGATGGTCGACCGGGAATTACAAAGTAAACACAGAGTTTTGATTTGTGTCCCGGAAAGAGCGACCGGAATCCCAGAAATGGACGATCAGTTAGAGGTGGTAAATTAGCTCATTTCCATTCTCCGGTATACCAGACCAGACCGTGTGCTAGTAGTTCCTGTTTTGAAGCGGGCTTGGGGCTTTGTTTGGGAGAGGAAGGGGAGCGGCGGAGTGAATGAGGATGAATGAACACTACATTGAATTAAATTCTACATTAGTCTGCCACATGAATCACACAGGGGTGAAATTTAATGAAGGTGTGTCCGCGGACCCGCTTTAGCATGTTAAGTGTTTCGGATGGTAGCCCACAGTGTGTTACACAAACGTAGACATAACATGTGCTTTCGTTTAAGCTACCATGAATTTGAAAACAAGTTCAAGTTGGCCGTTTTTAAATTATAGAAGGGTTTATTTTCAATAATAATTCTTCAAGGTTGAACATTGTTGTATAAGTTGTTGTTAACGTTGTGTCACTTTATCACATGCTTCTCCGAAGAGGTTTAAATTTGACTGTGAGGGATCAACCTTGGTTGTTTCCTGGTATTACTGCGCCGTGTTGGAACGTGGAAATATACGACCAAGACTCTCAGAGCTCCAAGTTCATAAGGGATTTTTGTCTGGTAGTACCTGACACTACAGAAGATAATACCACTTTGATCTGAGCATTCAGTGCCTGCTGCTGGTGCTGCTGCTGCTACTGGAAATCCACCAAGATTATTTTCATCCTCCGATTAGCACGGATATCAATATACATACAACTGCGGTAAAGTTTCACGTTCCAGCGGCTATGTATATTGTTGAGCTAGGAAAACCGCATGCCATGGAGGGATCCGTGTAAGGTTCCAGAATGTTCCACACCCGTTCGGAGGCCAGGTGCTGCGGAAGTTGGGAGAAGAGCAGGCGGGAGACAAAGGCGTTGAGTGAGAGCTTTGGTGTATGTGGAGTAATTTATGATGCGTAAAGCTGGGCGGCTTGAGTGGCGGCGGAGCTCCGCTATAGAGTACTATTCCCCTATCCCCACACCGAAGCGTTACCAGCCCGACCGCCCCGGTAACCGGGAAGCCTGTGTTGTGATGGGCGAGTGGGAGTTATGACCAAGTTTTTAACAACTTCCCCGCCATCATAAAAAAGGTTGGCTTGTGTGCCCGTTTTTTTTATGGTTAGAAGCACCCTCATCGTTTCCATCGTAGCCCTCCTTCAAACTGCCCCATCATAAAGTCTGCTCAGGTAGGCCGGATACTCGGGGAAGAGCCGGACGTGGGGAATGATCCTGTGCGTTTCGGAGGGTGTGAAAAATTACGACCGGGATGGATTCCTGTGGGGAGAACAAAGTTATAAAAACCGGCCCGCGGGTAGTTCGCATCAAGTTGTTATCCAGGCATATAAACATGCGTATACACGGCTCCGCCATACCATAAAACCCTCAATTCCACTCTGACGTTTTGTAATTGGATATCACGGCTGAATTGATGGCTCAATCAGGAGCCTCCGGCGTACTTCAGAAACAACTGGAACCTTTCATATCTGTAAAACAGAAGAATGCGGGAGAAGTTTCAATTTAAATTTTGAGAATTGTACTTTAATGTGATATTGCACTGTTATATCTCACGTACCACTCCGAAATATATACGCATGTACTCCAACAGAGTGCTGATATCAGGGAAGAGCGTGGGTGAGTTTATTGAATCCTGTATGAGCAATTAAATACACGTGTAGTGTAATTAACAGGCTGGAAAAGGCTGGAAGGGAAAATAGCTAATATTGGAAGCATCAGAACCTCCGTTACCAAGGCCTCCTGTTGCCTCCTCCAGGCTTTTGTCACGACCCCAGCGACTAACACAGAGTCCGTCTCCCCGGATACCATCACCGGAGGCTACGAACGAACGTGCGGGGACGAGTTCAAAGTTGGACGCCGCAATTAGTTCGAGTCCATTTCCAGACCCTGGCGGAGTATCCATGCTGCGGTCTATTGGCCATAAAATTGTTCATCCATGTTTCATAGTTTGTTCACGTAAATCCGCTGCCCATGCTCTGATGCTCTGGCTCTCCATCCTGTGGATCATACTAGCACGCACTCACACACACACACACACACACGTGCTCGGTCTCTCATCTCGGTCACCGTGGTTTCGCATCCTCTCTCCCCCCTAGACTCGAACAACTGGGAAACCACAGAGACGTTGGAGTACTTTCAGTATTACGGAGCAGGGCTTCAGGCTTAACTAATGCATTAATTGTCCCTATCATACCCGTCCAGAGAACTGTGTAATAATGGTGGTGAGCCTACGGCGGGTTTTATTACTTCCCTCAAAGACTTACATCCTCCGTGGGACTACGTACACGCTTTCCCACGGCCGTACCAGAATCCAGCGCAGAGACGAACCCAACGTCGTTAGTGTAGGGGCGAAAAACTGAAAAATTAATAACATGTGAACCCCCACATTGTGCATGATTAAGCTCTGGATTTCCACTAATGACTATGTATACATATATACATGTACATGGCTAACCTCCTCCTCTCCTTTTCTCTTTGCAGCGACAACCCCTGCGATAGTGGGAATCTGCCTGGGGACGACGTTGTTCCTGGTGGGGATCGTGGCCGTGACGTTGTTCTTCTACCGACGAACCTCGTTCGTCCGTCGGAAGAGCGGCGTCTACCTCACCCGCCAGTCCCCCTTCTCGGAGCAGATGCCGCTGCAGAGTCAACTCGTGATCCACCGACGGTCGGATACGTCCAACCTCAGCGCCGCCAAGAGTCAACACCTGGTGATGAGCATGAAGAAGAGTCCCAGTCCACCCATGCACTACACCTCCCCGAAGAACCTCTCACCAGCCACGCCCCCTTCCGAAGAAAACGCTGGAAGTCCGACCGGCTCCACCTCACCAAGGTTCTCCACCACGGCTGAAATTCATCAGAAACAAATCAACAGATCATCACCTCTCATGTCTTCCTATGGGCGGGCTAACCCGTCTCCACAGCCCCACTATCACCAACAGCAACAGCCGCCGCCGGCTCCGCCGCAACTGCCCCATAATCAACAGCAGCGAGCCCGACAGCCATCGTCACGATTCCGGGAGCCCTCCCTCTCACCCCGTACATCCCCCTCCATCTCGCCCACAACGGAGACGAGGCAGTCGAATGAGGTGATGAATCTCCGGAATGGTAACATGACCACGGCAGCAAGTGACACTGCAGGTCTACCCACGAATGCACCCTGCGAGACGGCCGCCCTGTGCAACCAGCCCACCTCCAATCTCACCAACAACTCAAATGCCACCACGCAGATACTCACCGGCGGCGGGGCTAATTTGCTCGGCATCTTGCATTTCAGGATCAGGTATGCGGTTCGGGCATTCTTATTTCATTCAAGTGTGACTATATTAGGGACAGGGTTAGCGGGAAGGAAACTTCCGTAAGGAAACTCTAAGTGAGTACCGGGGAGGAGCTGGCGACAAAGATTGGCAGGTTAAGGGAGATCTTAGCACAGTCGGTCTCATAGTAGGTTCCATGCTGTGCTCATGAGCTACCCGGGGAACTATTAAGCCTAATTTATAGGGTATTAATATTTACTGCGTCGAGTATTACAGTCAGACACTCCATGTATACCTACACTCCTTCTCCTCCTCCTCCTCCGCCTCCTCCTTTTAGCTTGACTTCTACCGACCTTGTGTCTTCAATGGAAGGGCTGGGACGCCGGCGAGTAGGCCGAGAGGACTCCTACAACACATAATATAAAATGGAGGAAACCAAGCGGAGAGATTTACATTGGATTCTTATATGAAAAATTGTAACTTACTTCAACGTCTATTTTTCTTACCTTCCTCTCATCTTCAGCATCCTCTTCCTCCCCACCCTCCTTCTCCCTGCTAGTCGTCATCGTTTACTACCCTCCGCCGCCATTCTTGCCCTAACAGGATTGCTATAGATTACGGAGAGGAGCTGGGAGAGAGCCGTGCGGGCTTCATTCAATTTATATGTACGAGGGGGGTTGTTTCCCTGTATACTGCCGCACAAAAGACGTGCCGGAGAAGATTGAGCAGTATTATACTAAAAGGAGACAGAGGAGGATGATATACTTTTATCATGGAGAAAATATTTAGGGCGTGAAGGAAACGTCAATTTAGTTCTCGAACGGGAGAGACTAATGTCAGGGCTTTATCCAGACCGATGCGTGTATGTACGTATAATGCTCGTTTGTCTGGAAGGGGAACACTCGAAAACTCGGGGAAAATCGGTGCCCTACAGACTAACCCGTTCTTTCTAGCTCGCGAACCCTATATACTTATAGACAGACACTCTCAGTCAGTCACACACACGCACACACTATTGCATATGATGCTACTCCATCTCCTTCGTCTCCATAGTCTTGCTTCTTTTCTCTTCGGCACACTTCACCCTGTCGTCCAAATTCATCCACTCAACCTTGAGATATTCCGGAGGGGGAAATATGCTCGGAAACTTTGAAAATCATGCAGTTTATCTTATGAATTCACAAATGAGGAATCATATTGTCATTCATTCACTACCGCCGTCTCAGCATTTGCCAGAGAGCGGTGCTGAGCACGTGAATTCCACCCCGGGAATCTGTCCAATGCGGCAGAAGTCAACATCCCGTTACGTACGTCACTTCAGTTTACGATTCAAACGTATTGGCGGTTTTCTAGCTACCAAAACCAAAGGAGAACTGAATCAAGAAGCTCCAGTAGTATACGCCGTTCAATTTGTACTGGCGCAAAGTTTAGTCTCTCGCATGATAGAGTAGAAAACATCATCAACTGTGCATAGGTTTTTGGTTTCTCACAATGAAAAACCCCGGGATTTTTTAACTTACTGTTGTACGGATCATTATCGGAAATGTTTGGAGTTTGGAGAGTATAGGAGAATAGTAAAGGGTCATAGCGATGGCCGTTATTGTTGTTTGTGGACGAGAAAGTTGACATATTCCACGCCGGTCCGTCTCTCCCTAGAGACAAAGTAGCGTGCTAGCATTTTCCGTCATTCAGGTTTGTTGCCCAAAGCCGTAATTTCCGCGTCGTGTCCGGAATCCGTACATATAACATAAGTCGTACATTAAAATCCTGAATAAACTTGAGCAAATTTTCAGCGGAAATAATTTTCCCGCGGGATGGTCCTGCTCGAAAATCGACATTTTAGTGTTTTTCCAGGCATCCGAGGGTGACAGCTTGCACCTTTTAAAATTCGTCTGAAACAAATAACTTTTGGTTTACCATTAAAGTGAAAAAGTTGCTTCTAGTTGTAGTACTTTGGTCCTGGCGCTATTTATAATAGTTGTGGCGATGGGATGTGTGACCGCACCGTGAGCAACAAAATTTCTAGAAGCGGTAGCTGCATAGAAGACAGATTGCATCCAGGATATTTCTAGATCTTCTTCCATGTCAGTCAACTTTGTTTTTTGCAACGAAGACGATATGTCGTTTCGAAGAAGTGCACGCCAGAGGGACTTTGGGAGTACAAATTATTCAACCATGTTAGCAAAAGTTACAACAGTCAAGGTTGGAGCTTGGACAAATAAGTTGCTCGCACATGTATGCTCGCGTGACGACGGCAGACCGTTCGGTCACCGTTCACCCATGTCAAGTTTCTCAGACGTTGGAAGGATCCACTTTGTTGGCTGAAGAAAAGTCACTCACATGGTATAGTGACCGACTGTTGGTTAATGACAAGTTCCTCATACGGGAGAGGGACCTACTGTTGATTAATCTAATTGAAATTGTGCAGTTTTCCGTAATATGCCGCAGTGTTTGGAGTAGCTATTTTTAAGGACTTCCATAGCCCTATCCTGCTCACCTATACTGCTCCCGCGGTGTCCAACTGAATGACAGTCAAAGTCAAGCATGAATAAACTGTTGTGAAATGTGAAAAGTTACAGATCACAAGAGATCCCGCTCAACTCACCCAGGTTTCACTGTTTTCCCCCGTCTTTCCCAATACATTACCCGCATTGACTTTGCCATCTATAGGATAATATATACTTTTTGTTCCCCCGACTCACACACGATTGAGTTGAAAGGCTCACTCAACTCGTCTCACATGACGTCACCAGTTGGACGCAGTTGGGAAGGCTCCCTTTGATTTTCCAGCTCCATTCTTTCCCCTTATGTACCTCACATTCCACCACTCCGCCGCGCGGCTCCGGTTTGATTCCCGCGGTTCCCTCTGCTCCCTCACATTTATATAGAGTATAGAGAAAGCTAGAGAGCGGATGTTGACGTAGCGCAGAGAAGCTTATTGAAGTCAAGGAAAACCTTGTGTATGGTAGAAATGGTATGGAATAGACTAGGGCTCGCCGAGCTTTATGGAAGATATGGTGAAAATGAACCGTGGGGGTTTTCCCCCTTCTCTCTTTTTTTTTCTCCATGCCGGCTCAGATACAAGACGGAGAAGGGGGCTTTGATCGTGACAGTGGTGAAGTGTGAGGATCTTCCGGTGAAAGACACGACCCTGATGACATGTGATCCATACGTGAAATTGCAACTGCTCCCCGAGAAGCAACAGCGCGTGAAAACCCGGGTCCTGAGACATACTCGGCAGCCGGTCTATGAGGAGGACTTCACCTTCTACGGGATCCAACCTAATCAACTCGAAGTACGTAACTGTGTGTGTCTGTGTGAGGTGCCGTTACCAATCCCTCCTTGCGGTGTGCTCTCGTGTGTATCCTTTGTGTTTGGTGTGGCGGTGTGGAGCCGCCGTTTATCTTATTACAGTGTTCCAGAGGGGGTGGGGGGAGGGGGTTTGTGAAATAAATGATGCCTCGCACCGGAGTATGGGAAAGGATGCGTCCTGAGAGGGCTCAGTGGAGCGTGTTTTCCACAGAATGGGATTGTATGTGGGGGAATAGTAGTGGCAGTAATAGTAGTCGCCGTCGTCGTCGTCTTCGTCGAAATTCTTACCAAATTGAAAGATCTCTCCAAGTGAGAGGGGTCAGAGATGCGTATCGCGGAAGAGGGGGAATATCTTAATGAATTTCCACCTCACTTCCTTCCCCGTATCATCAAATTCCCTCCCCCTTCCATCAGAATTTCCATCGGATTCCCTCCTCCTTATTTATTTCTCGATCCCATGTTCCATCATCCTCCTCCTCCTCTTCCCATCAAGTCCAAGTCACATCCGAGCTCTCTTGCATGAGCTGCGGTACTGTTCCCTGCCTGCTCACAAGTTTGTCACGTCATATATACCTAATAATCTATGAGAGATTGACACGCCCATGTACATAGTAGTAGTGTGTGCTTGTCAAAGAAGAACTAATCCGCTACTTTTCCTTCCTTTTCTCACTATAATGTGTGTCTATATATGTGTGTGTTTGTAGGGAATCACGCTGCACTTTGTCGTTTTGAGTTTCGATCGCTACTCCCGGGATGACGTCATCGGAGAAGTTTTCTGTCCTCTGTCAACTGTGCAACTCCCCGACACTGATAACCAGCAACTGGAAATCTCCCGAGACATCCAGCCAAGGAATCTAAAGGTAAAACTCATTATCCCCACTCTGTGTAACTCGTTATCACTGTCCTGGAAATGAAGTCGTGCGAACGATGGTGGTGGTGGTGGTGGCGGTGGGATGATAAATGGTTTGAGTCTCTTTTCCAGTGAAGTCGTCGTCATGGTCGTCGTCGTCGTCGTTGTCGCCGCCGCCCCCGCTGCTGCTCCCGCCTCAAGCTGTCTACTCCATCCTATCCCGTCCAGTAGCCTCACCCGCCCTCATCTTTTCGTCGTCGTCATCGTCATCGTCATCGTCGTATGGTGATCACATTGAGGAGGAAAATCCGTGCCTACCCTCCGTTTTCCCATCACCTTTAGTGTTTTTTCTTCCCCTCCTCCCCTTTAATCATCATCGTGTACAATGAAGTTTAATTTAAATTCTTGGCTTCATCCACGTCCGAGGACTTTGTGTGCCCTTTAGTGTACTGGGAGGAGGAGTAGCGTAATAATGATGATGATGATGATGATGATAATAATAATAATAATAATAGTCTTATCTTTATAGTTTTTATATAGCGGCGGAGGTTTTGAAAAATTCTTTATTGGCTTCCTCCTGAATGCAAGTTGAAGTTATCATC
>WJFA01001487.1:0-21123 GCA_009870155.1 Pseudobourletiella spinata | reverse complement strand
TGTGTGTGTGTGTGTGTGTGTGTGTGTGTGTGTGTGTGTGTGTGTGTGTGCTGTGCTTCAAATCTTAAATCCTCTCCCATCATCATCATCGTCATCGCACATATGAACACACACATACTACTTCCTTCACGCTCACTTTTTCTACCCACTTCACTCTCCCCCTCTTCCTCTTCACACAACAGGCAAGAAAAAAAAATCATTCATTCATTCATTCCCTTCTCTCATTCCTTTGTAATATTGTACACTACCTGAGCTGACTGACTGAGATTCACTGGTTGGATGTGGCGCGGCGGCGTTCGTCGCCGTCGTCAGAGACAAGTAAACAGAGTTGAAAATCAACAGAATAATTCCCTCTTTGTGCCCGTGCGTGTGGAATAATAAGGAGATTTCCAGGGAGGCGCACTCAAATCTGACATTTTTTCACAAATTTGAAGGCTAGGAATGCAGCTGGTGTGACGTACGGGACTGGAAAACCACACGGGGTTGGGGATGACCGTGACGGCGAAATGAGATTGCAGCCGCACGGCACCTGCACTTTTCCTCGCCTCCAACATGTTCAGCACTCCACCTTTGTGGCTTCACCGTATATGTCTCTGTATGATACTTCTAATGGTAGTATAACATCTTCCAAGATGACGTCTCGTTAAGTTTAATCAGCTGTGATTCCGCTTCCAATGCACGCAGCCTCATAATAATAAGGAGGCTTGACAATTGTGGAAGTGGAAGTGCTCTCAATGGAACGCCGGAGAGATTTGCATCTTACCGGTTTAAATGTTAGGGTACATAGAATGTCCCGCCACCGCAGATGTGGTTGGTGGCGGTTACGTTTGACAATCCATAGAGTAAAAGTATCGGGCTCGGACGTTATTCGCAAAAATGATGTGGCTCTTACATATCACCTACATCACCAGTTGTGAGGTGAGGTGGCAGCTGCGGTGTGACTCTCCAGTGATTTTCATTATTATCTCGAGCTCCATTTTCCTTGAGATCATAGCTGAAATCTTGGAGTTCTTTTTTTGTTTGTGGCAAAAGTGTGATGGCAATGTGCGGTTGAGTGTGATTTTTCTCAAAAGTTGAGTTGGACGTCAGCTCATCATGTTTGCCGTGTCATGCGTTGAGGTGAGATTTTGTATGTTAGTTCATAATAATATAGCGAGTGGGCTGAAAGCTTCATTTCATTGTTACAGATTACAGACAGATATAATGGAAAAGTGTAGTAAATTGAGAAACTGAATGGGCAGGCGGAGCGGGAGAGATGATGTGGTGGGGAAGTGTGTGTGTGTGTATAAGTTGGGAAAAAAGTAGTGCTGAAACAATAATGTTAAGGGGACAAAAAAGAGGAAGATGGCATCCGAAAGGATGTGCTCAAATTATTCTCATGCGGGTGAACCATGACCATGAACAAAAAGAGCGACGAATGGACCCGAGGTATATTAAGGTATACACACATTGGATCCTACTCAGTAGTGCATATCTCTCAGAGTGTGTGTGTGTGTGTATGTGTACATAAAGTCGGTTGGGATGGAAAAAAGCGTAGTACCTGTTCCATCCCGAGGGTTATGCCTCGGTATATTTACCAACATTGACTCATGGCTCGTAATAAAAAATGTTCTTTTTTTCTCCCATGTATGATATATACTATCTGCAGCTCTGGTTGTTTCAAGCTCCGTTGAGAAATCCCCGACCCACTATGTACACAGGTTTGAACTTACTGTGGTTCCGCCACCGCACTCACACATATGTTATATTATACACAAACACACACACACACACATACTTCTCAGGCAGATTATCGTTGGATTTTGTGGGTTCAGCCGAAACAGATCGGAAGTGTGGTTCCTGCCTCGCTCTCTCTCTCCCCCTAAATCTTCCATCCTTCACCCTGTTCTCAGTCAGCTCGCGGGAACCCCCTTAATAGCTTTGTACTTTACTCCAATTCATGTTTGTAATATGTGCTTTACTTTTTTCAGATTGGGATCTAACTACCCTGGTAATAGTTTCCTCACAACAGCCGGTGTCTCCGTTCAATCTGCACACTCGGAAGACCTGTTGGTAAGGATGATTAATTATCGGAAATGGAAAGGATGGAGGAGTTCCCGTCAAATTCCTCGCTCCCACTTTGTCATTGGCCGTAATGTGTATGTGTGGAACACGTTTTCTCCAAGTCGTGAGAGATAGTCTTGAAGCATTGTGAGGGTAACAATGGTGACTGTGTCCGATTGTTCAAATGTCTGGAGTGGAAGTAATTTATTATGAGAGATTCAGGCTCAAAATGAGGAGTACCGGTCTCTCTCTCTCTCTCTCTCTCTCTCTCTCAAGAGGATTATCCAAGTAAGTTGGAGGAGAGAAGGTTTGGCAAATGAGCTTACGAGCTATACGCTCAAGCTAAATGAGCTTCATTCACCTCGCTAATCCGCTTAGCGGCTTCCGGAGCATAAAGTTTTTGACGTAAATGTAAGTGGAATTTTGGTATTTTCGAGAGGAAAACGGAGGTTATGTGTACAAATATCTTTGATCCTATTGTAGTGCTCCGTTCACACGTGACTCTGTTCATTGCGGACCAGCTTATGTGGATCGGTAGTTTTATGGGATAAGGAGCCGAAACCAATGGAATGGACATCAGGAGGGTCTCTCCTTTACTTTCCTGGCACGTTGAGGGAGTGAGCGTGAGCGAGTGTTCGTCAGCTCTAGTGAACTCTGTACTAGTAGTCCAGGGCTACTGGATTGGAGCCATCTCTATACTACAGACATGCTCACTTAATTAACACAACGAGTGGGCTGGGGCTGAAGAGAATTAATATGCAAGGCTGTCCAGCAGTTCCATTGACGTAGAGAGGACCCCATCAGTAGCTCTTTACTCAAGTAGTCCTCGCCGCTAAGTGAATGTTGACTCCGCAAAAAACAATGGTAGTGGTGGGTGGATCGGAAACAATGTAGCGATTGCTTTATATGGATAAACCCTATGGGATTCTACCAGGGCTGTCATCGTGTCTTGTAACAATTGTGTTTCACCTCACATGCATGTCTTGGCCACGCCAGCGTCCGAGTCCGAAGAAGGTTAAAGAAATGTGATTTGCATTTTGTGTGAAAAAAAGATTTAAATCTGTATCAGTCTTTTGATTTGATGCACTAGATTTGCTTTGATATTCTCCAGTTAATTTGATTCTTAATATTTTTACTCAGAACCTATGATGACGATATTTCACACGTCGGATGAGCCCAGTCTACACGTCTGCCGAGTCACTTGAGAAGAAATGTTTGGTACTTCCACCATGAGCCTCATGCATGTATGCTCGTTCACACGTGCGCACTTGTATATGGGCGGAAATACAGTTACATTGTCGATGTAGGAGTCACCGCCGCTACTATCATCATCATCCTCGCCGCGTCATAGTGGCCAACATTTTGATCATCTACTTCCTTACGCATTGCCATCAGTCGTCGTCGTAGTAGTAGGGATAACAACAAGAGCAGAAGTAGACGCATCACTACTACTACTACTACGATTACTACAGGGACGACGACGACCACCACCACCATCATCATCATCATAGTCGCCATAAAACATGACGACACCAAATTAACTCATCAGCGCTGACAAGCGTAACTTCGTATCGCGGAAGAAATGAATCTCAGATCCTCACATTTTCACCACAATCCCATGATGAGCAAACCCCCTCTCACTCACAGATCGAGTGAAAAAAAACATCTTGGATCTTGAATGTTGACAAATAGCTCAGAAAATCCGCCACAAGTCTAGTCATTCTAGGGCCGAAAGGGTTAATTGTCGTCTGCTCCCTCACCCATACCCCACTCAGAGATGGATGATTTATGTTGAAAAAATGGTAAAAATAATTGATCTACTGTTTAGTGACTCGTTGCGTGCCAGCGGTCGCCCCGCGACGCAATTGGGTAGTGACCGTAATAGCTGTACTAAGCCCTAGTAATGTTGCACAACATAGTGCTAGTAAGTACTCTGTAGTGTAAATGCTCAAATTGTAATAATAGTAGTAATAATAATAATAATAACAACAACAACAACGATTGGCTCGTGGGAGTTTGAAGTAATAGTATAGTTGCTACACACAAGGGTTTTTCATTTTGCTCCCTGCGCCGTCGCATGCTACAGATACGATGAGAATCTTTACTACTACTACTACTACTACTACTACTATGAAACTCCTACAGCTGGCAGCGCAGAGTTTCGTAATTTCGCGGGGTAACACACTATCCTTCCGATATGTAGAGCAGTTTTTTTCCCGTGTATAAATGTCACTTTGAACTTTTGACTCTAACCCTTTGTGATGACCTCTCCATATTTTTCTACGTAATTCTCATCCTTTTTATCAGTTCCCGAGAGTATCATGTGGAAGAAACTCGGCTCCAACATGCTTGGCACAATCCCTGCAACTCTGACTGTGAGTGAGCCAAACTTGCTGATCTCCATCCTTGCCACCATTATGAGTAGCGTCGACTCAAAAAACTGTCCACTTTTCAGGAATAACTCGACGCACGTATTGCCTGCCCCATTAGATTATTTGCGGCGAGAGATTTTACCGAGTCTAGTGTTAGTCTAGTGTTTCTGGCTCTAGTGTGCTTTGAATGAGGAGAGGGACCTTGCTGAAGTGTCCCAATTCACCATGAGCCACATTACCAGCTTCCGGTCAATTTCAATGAGATTTTATGCTCAGTCTGCACATGCGCTCTGGTGTTCCATAGAAGAGAATGAATTTTGTAGAACTTTGGCGTCATTTGCAGCTTTGCTGAATTTTACACTCCAGTATGTCCATAGTTGCATATCGATAGGTGGAAAATTGGTCGCAAGATATGAGATAATTTGAATTAGAAATCAGTACCTGAGGATCATGTAAACCAAATCGTACCATTTAAATGAAACTGTACAACGTGCTAAACTGAGTAACTTAAATCAGTGCAGCTACTGCAGCAACTCTTGTTGAGCGGAAGTGGAGGTGTGTGTGTGTGTGTGTGTGTGTGTGTGTAAAAGAGTAGTGTGGCGGAAGGACGTACCTGTGATTGTTCGGCGCAGTACTGCGGACATCCCAGTTCAAAGTCTTGAAGAAAGGTTAAATTGAGGTTGAGTACATGATTCTGATTATTGCTACGATTAGTATTACTCATATTGTTTTTGTTCCCGCCGCCGCCGCCACTACCACCACCACTACCGTTGGCATTGTTATAACTGGTTCTTCGTGTGAATTGATTTCCCTGAATGGGACTACTACTACTACTACTGTAACCCCGTCGGTCACTCCTATGCTGTGGCTGTTGCTGCTGCAGCTGATCCTCATGTTCATATGTAGCGGCGGCTGTTCCACTACTCGTGGAATAGTAGTGATTGTTATTGTTGGCACGGGCCGAACTCACACCGGGTCCAGCTGAGGACAGTCCGAGCACAAAGAAGGAGATGAGGAGGAGGAGGCAGTTGTTGGAGAGTGAAAGACGCATGAGGATGTTCGAGTCGAGGGAGCCCCACCAGTAACTGAGCAATTTCCTCTTCATTTTCACCGGAACTAGTTTCTTCTTCTTCTTCCGTAGCAGTAGTATTACTAGTAGTAAGGTAGGAACAATAATTAAACCAAGTAGTAGTTGTTGTAGTAGTAATAACTCAAGTCAAGCCCATCTTCCCGTTCCCGCTGAACTCTCACTGATTTCCTCATTATTTCCACCACTATTGCCCCAGCTCCTCCTGCCAGACGCACTCATCCGCACTTGCCTACCACTACTACTACTACTACTACAACATTCTCTCTCATCATCCTCCCCAAGGCACGTGATCAGGCTACCACCTAAACATCTTGAGCTAATTACTAGTTTAGTTTTCACACTAATTTTTCCAGTCATTTTCTTCTATTTTTCTTATATCTTCCTCTGTTGGATATGAATGGATGTGGAGGGAGCACTTGTTTATTTATGACACGGTGAGGCACACTTTGTTAATGAGCCGCGGATCCGCTCCGGGTTCTCCGCCCGCTTTTGTCGAAGTCACTGCCAGGGGTGTGAGGCTGATCACAAATGTCATTTTGGATGTCGTGTGGGCAAGGCACGTACTAGTATTTAAGTTGTAATAAGAGTGTCGTGGAGGGGATGAACTTATGGATCCACCATCCCCGAGATACAGAGAGAGAGAGAGAGAGAGACAGAAAGATTGGAAATAAAAGTATAGGAAAATAAATTAGTGACACGCCGGTGGTCGTCCGAGGAGTATCCCCCGTGTGTACAGTTCAGTCTTCATGATGATGGAAATTAAGGGTTGAAATTGGGCAAGTGTGTTTCCTGTTAGCCTGCTCCTGCTCTACTGACGAGGAGAGGGACTGAAAAATCCTCATCCGTTCGTTCGTAGTCCAGAGTCCAGCATATATAGACAGCGGAGGTTTGACAGCTTGGGCCTGATGAGTGGCTCACCACCAGCCGAAGTATAGGCACACACATTTACACACACACTCCGTGCCATGCCATCATCCTCTTATTCCCTGCCATTCCAGCAGTGTACATACGGCACTGCCAACAGGTTTCCTTATAAAGCAGTCACACACACACACACACACACACACAAACACACACATGCTCCATTGCATTGGGGCACCCTGCTCCTCTCCGCCGCACCGTATAGTATTCTTCCACTGCACTGGTAACAATCTGAAATTTACACAAACAGCCCCATGTATTTTAAGTCATAAATTAGCTCCCGACAGTTGGTTTCCCTACAGACAGTGTAATATATAGAAATTTTTCGATTTTCCAACTAGTATCACGTCAACATTCACAAAAGTGAGGAATTCCCTCTCAGACTTGTTCAACTTTACGGCTCCTGTCGTACCCACAGAGATTTGGGTGGAGTGGACATAACTGACACTTCATATTTAAGAGTCAGAGAGAAGGTTCTAATCCCATCCTATTTTCGCCTCTCGGCGAGAATTGCTCTTTGCTGCTCCTGGACGAATGAGTGGGGCGAGTGAGTGAGCCCTTATATGGCGAATCAAATTTGGGTGAAAATGCGGACTTCCGACGGTGGTGTGTGTGTGTGTGTGTGTGTGCATTTGTATGCTTGTGAATGTGGACATGCGTGTGTGTGTCTGAATGTGTGAATGAAATTGGAAATTCCGTTGTTGTGAGGACGGCAATGGGGATGGGATGAGGGAGCGGGATGGGATATGTGAATTGTATTTTCATTGCATCCTCATCTCTCTTTCGCTCTGTGTGTGTGTGTGTGTCTCTCTCTCTCTCTCTGTCCGCTCTTGTGTATGTGTGTAGTTTGTATAAAAATCTTGATACGCCCATCATTGTGTTCCAATCTCCCAGTTCTAATCTGGACGCTGGGCTCTCCGAATATATAATGGGATGGCCATACACACTCTCTTACAAAGTCAGATTGTGTTTTTAACAGGGGATGAATGGCCAAAGTACCGAATGGTGGTTATTAAACAGTGCGCTAAGGTGGTGTGAGTGGGTCTCAAATAGAGATTTGGGGTACAGGCACACACATACATCCACCTGTTCGGGATGAACACTCAAGTGGTTATGAGGGGGCCTCCCATATATGAATCCGCCGACGTCTTGAGGATAGCCTCTGCTCTAGGAACAAGCTTATTAATTTGCAGGGGCACACACACACACACACCCGCACACACGCGGACGCTCACTCATGTCTTTGCACACACGCACCCTCACACTTGCAGCCCCGCGCACGTATTTCATGTGCCCACATAGACACTTGCCTTTGCATACACAGACGCGCTCATGCCTTTGCATGCACACACATATGTGCAGACACTCATAACTGTGCACACACCCGCCCACACAAATTATGCATGCGCACATACCAGCTTACAGTACATCCGAGGTTTTCCGACTTACAAACATTGTCCAAACATGCAGCGCCCACAGATGGACACCATAGTGTTATAGCATACAATAGTATAGGTACACAAGTAACACAAGTGCTGTTGCTATACAAGCATATATGGCATCAACACACATTGGGGTTGCACATTGGGGCTCAGTTGTTGTATATAATGCTAAAGCAAAGGTTGAGCGCAAATTAAAAACGCTACACATGCAAGCTCACACCACACCGCACACTCGCACGTGTCCATTCCACTGCACTGTACAGTCTATGTACAGTATGTAGGCACTCACCCACAGTCAGCGACACATGCCCGCCCGCACACTACTGCATAAACGCGCCAAATACCAGCATACATTAACACACGCCCACACCTTGATTGTTCTATAGCAAATGCGCATTTCCAACGCATTATTCTATTTCCCGTCAAAGCTCATGAGCCCAATGCGATGCTGTACTATATTGCCTACATAATATTAGGAAAGCACATCGAACATAAAGGGGGCCGCAAGCATCACCACCTATCTACGCCCATATAGTACACCAACTACAAAAAAGACCTGACAGACCCAGAGGATCACGTAGATTCCATTGATGGACGAACGGGAGCAGACAAACTCTTGAGTTACGACGACGGAAAGCCGCCGATGGATTTCTCCCCATATACACAGACGGAGCGTAATCCTAGGACCTGAATAGGTCAATGGATTCTGCCGCAATTTAATCCCCTCATCCCTGTTTCCCATCAGAGCCCAACTATTTATCCATACATTTACTTCTTTGATGGATTCTTTCTACCTCCCAATTTCCACTGCATTTGTCTCCCTCTCGTCCTCACTCCGTTTACAATGTTCCGTGCACAGACGCTTTGTCTACAAAACGAGTCGCCCTGACATCAGCACTTAAAAAAGGGAGCGGGGCAGAAGCGGGGACTGGGGAAAAACATTGAGGGATTACACAATAGTTTTCCATGGAATCAACGGCTAAAGTCATCTCATCTCGAGAGAGATCCACTCACAGAAAGGCGCGAGGCATACACAGTAATACACTGACTTACACTCTCCACTACTCATTTCTTTGGAGCAACCCTCTCATCCCGTGGAAGAGGACACTCTCATGTTCTGTAAAATGCATGCCGTCACTCCTCACCGGAAATCGTCCTCCTCACCCATTTACCTATAACAATGCCGAGCAATGGCTATATTTGTACAATGAACAAAGGCTGAGGAATTCTCCTAAGACTCACGTCCACCAGGCTGTGTGTATATATGTGTGTCTGCCTACCGGTGGTGGAGTGGTGGGCCCATGCCCGTGTGCCTCCAACTCCTCGGATTTCAAATCACTCCATTAATGCAAGTCCCCCCTCTATTACTGTGAGGCTGGCCCAGCTGTCGCGTCGAAATGACTTCGCTCCCCTTATGGGCACTCAAGCGGGAGTGTACGCCTGTACTCGCAAACACACACATACACAAACACAAACACACACACACAAACACACATCTCCTGAACAGTAACACTTGAATGGTTTCAGGACTCCCCTGCCTTGTAAATGTATTATCAAGAAGCTCCTTGGATTCTCTAAAGTAAACCCACACACACACTCATACACACCTGAAGGCCCCCCATCTTGTCCCTTTATATATCCCCACATCCGTCGTACCAAAGTTTCGCATAACATGAGCTGGAGAAAAAAAACTCTTACTTATTAAAACTTATTCGTAATAAACGTTGAACTGGAAGGATGAGCTGAATTATTGATGAGGACAGGAGGGAAGCGGCGGCTCGGTGGTGGTGGTGGTGGTGGAATTTGCGCGCGTGGGCAGACTGGATTTTCAGGTGCGTATGTGTGTGGAAAGTAAAAGTAAAAAAAATAATGAGAGCCCCAGGCCCAAGGGTCGTCCGTCCTTGCTCTCGCGGTAGTGGAATGGGAATTAAACGACCGTTCATCTCCCGTTACGTCCACTTGTTCTACCCACTGCACTGTGTAATGTTGTCTCCGCCAACTAACTCGCTCACAGTCGGGACCCCCCCCACCATATATAACAGCGGAAAGTTCTAGTGGAAGTTTCGACTCAACCGCTGGACTCACCCATGATGTATGATTTAGTTCAAACCTGAACTCCTGTACCCTCAAGTGGTATCAAAGCAATGCTAATTTTCCATAGGAGCACGAACTCATTACCTTACATTACATTATAGTTGTCGTGACAACGCAAAGGGGCACGAGTCGGATGAGTGAGTGAGTCAGTCAGTCTGTAAGTATACAAAATTGAGTGGCTCTATGGAGCGGGTGGGTTATATGGGAAGAGATATGAGAAAACGACATCATTATCTCAGGGTCGTCATCTAATTAGTGGGGTAATTAGCCATGTATGTATGTATGTGTGTCGAAGGGGATTGGGAGAAAAATGGTTTAAACGAATCTGTAGGAGAAAATTAAGTAATTAGCCATCTCATCGGATCTCACTGACAGGATGTTTAGACTCGAGCTTAGTTTTTCATTGTTATTATTAGCATTGCATTGTTGTTGTTATATGTATAGGTATTCCCACTTCTAGGACGGATGAATGGGGAATGGGGTAGGCGGTTGGAAGCTTGGAGGAGTGACTATGATGGTGGGCAAGGATGAGATGAGAGGGACAGAGACAGAGAGAGAGAGAGAGAGAGAGAGAGAGAGCAAGAAATCTCGTTCATTTTCATCAATTTGATTCGTAATGGGAACTTCCTGATTAAAAAGCTCCATTGACAAAGGACTGACAGGCCCAGACCCTCTACAGGGTAGTCGCCATTGGGGTGGGATTCCCTGTCAGTTGAGTAAACCATGGGCTTTGTGATTGGGAATGGTGGCAAAATCCGGGTAATGAACTAGCGTAGTTTATTCTTGAGGTGACTCCTTTTTTAATAGCTTTCCATTCTATTGAGAGTGGGCCAAATTGTACCCCAATCACGAAGGCTTTGACGAGGACACGTTGAAACGGAACTAGATAGAATTTAGATGTAGTTAATGTTTGACCTTACTGAAGCACTTTTCCATACATTCCAAGTATGTTAAAAACTGTGGGATTTCAAGAATTCTAAAATTGTGAACCGGGGCGAATCTTTAAAGCTACCTATATGCGTAGCATTTGAAAGTCCGTAAGGAATCATTAAGGAAGTTAATGTTGGGAATCTGGTTGCTCTATAGGATCCACGCCCACCACAGGCATACCTGTTCCCGCGGGAAGTTAATAAATTCAAACTCATTTCAAGCACTGCCTCCGAATGCGAAGGTGGCAAAAAGTATACAAAGAACCTATGATAGCATTAATGATGTTGCAATGGAACCTACATACGAAGATGAAAGTTTTGGTGACAGGAGATGTCAGATAGAAATGAATTTATGGTCTCCGCGGAAAAATTACGAAATATTCCACTCTGCTCTGGAGATTCCTACGGAAGATGAACTGTGAGCTCTGGAGGATCGTTACTATTTAAAGGCTCGGCTGAAATGGAGGTGCCTTTTAGTTCATCCAGATCTGAGGAACGATCTTCAGTCTACTGAAACATTCTGTGTGGGGACAGGTTTGAATATCCGGAGCTACGGAGGAACTGGCAGTATGTGGAAAGGTAAGTTGATTGAGAATAAGTTTGACGCCGATTTCTTAATATTTCCATTTTGAGCGGGCACGTAGGTGAGTTCGCAGTTACGTAAGTTAATGCTGTTTAAACAGTGAAGTTGTAACATTTGTAGGACTAATTTTGCTGCTGACAGTGGCAGCCACGGCACTCGCCGAGCTTCCCGCATCCCCTGACAACGTCCCAGACTTCCGGAAAACTTGCGGGCCAGAGTGTGCACGATCCTGTTGGGCTCAACTCTCTCGCGCTTGTGCCACCGTGTCCTGCAAGTTCAAACGCGGAAACTCCTATTCTGGCGACATTGACCGTGGTCTTGACATGCAATTGTCCGGGGTTGGTGACACAGGCTATAACAACGGGTGGAGAATTTATTGAAACTATTACTTTTAACTAATCGCAAGTTTAAGCAGCCATATTAAAAAAATCAAATGTGTGAATACGATTTAGGATTTTACTTCCCTCCCAAAAATTGTGATGATGTCACTGATGGAAATTTAAAAACTTATGGTTCTGTGCACAGCTTTTATGTTAAGAACGAGGATGATGTTTGTTAAGTTGTTGCGGTTATCCAAAAGTTGGGCCTAAACACACATTCGGCTCCGAGCCTCAGCCTGCCCTCTCGTTGTTGATGGAGCAACATCTTTTGTCGAAATAAAACTCACGCACTGCAGCCCCTTTTCAACATGTTCATCCTTACTGGAATTCCATTCATAGTTGAACTGTTTCATTCATAATATCATAATGATGGCAGCGGAGCGTGTTAACAATGCGTATAGGTTAAAACGGCTCCGTGTCAATCCAACTCATCCATTTACTACCGTCTGACCAGTCCATCACCCTACTGCTCCGGACATGGAAACTTCTACGTTCATATACGGTTGGATGTAATGGGCAGAGAGTTGGAGGAGGCATTCACGGCTCAGTTCACAATATACAGTGCATCCTTCTCCCAAGTTCTCATTTTAAAGCATTCTGGTCTTCTGGGGGGAAGGATTATACATTGTAGAGTTGGGGATTATTTGGGAAGAGTGAGGCGACTTTGCCAAAAAAAAAATGTGGCAAAATGTACAGGCACAGGCAAGGACGTTCTTATGGTGCCGCTATGAGATTTTCCGCTTGGGGAACCCGCGCGTTTACTCGTTTCTAATTCTGGCTCTCCGCTACGCTTGAGAAGCGGACGGCGGATTCCTCTTTTCCAATGATGATAATAGTAAGAATAATAATATAATAACAATAATGGTCATCCCCAGTCAAAGTTGGAGATGTGCGAGCAAATACAAATATTTGCACCTAATAGTAGTCACCGCGGCTTTCCACGAAAACTCACATATGCGAAGAGGGAGAGATTAAAAGTGAAATTGGATTTAGCCGTAAGATAAGGCACATGCACATACCACGGCCGTGTAGTTGAAAAAGTGAGAATCGATACTTTGTTCCTTGAGACGAATGAAAATCCTCAAAGTGGAAGAAAATTTGCCTCGGTAACTTATATATAATTTCTACTAATGGAACCCCAATCATTTCCACATAAGGATTTCTGTAGAGAGATAGGAAAGCGCCAACTGGAAATAAGAAAAGGAAGACTTTTGATCCGTTTGAAGATATTATTTGCTACATAACTCTCACAAAACACAAGAACAGTTACAACTTACAACTCCTGCCTGTGTGTGTGCGCAATCCGACACTCACTCGCACCAGTTGTACTTTTGTCTAAATATGCGTAAAACAACGTGTGTGTTTGTGCTGCGGGGAAGGGAGCGCGTGAGTGAGTAAATCATGCGAAAACTGCAGACTCTCTACACTCGGGCCTGATTGGCCTGTCTATTATGTGCCGGTGCCCTGCACAGAGACCCAAACATCTCCCCTTCTTCTTGCTCTGGTATGGGGAAGCAGACTGTGAGGCGCTCAGGAGGGATTGCACATGATATGACGACGACGACCCTTGCGTAACGTGGAAATCTGGTTTTCACATGACTTAATTTTAACGAGATTTTCTGTGTCACTTTTGCCCCGCCGACCCAATTTATCTTCAAGAATGGCGGTGGCGGCGACGAAGCGCTATATACCCCTCGCATCTCGTCACCCCATCAATATGTAAGTGCTGTGGACCGGGGATAGGGCACAACCCGCAGCCTCACGCACATTTCGTAGCTCAGCTCACAGTCAGAATAATAGTTGACGACTGAAGGTGTGCACCTCGCTCCCATTTCATTGCGGAAATGCAGTGAGCCGTGCGAGAATGATTTTAGATGCTACATTAGATGCAATTTCAAGCAATAAAGTTTTTCCCCCATACTTTTATCTCACCCTCATAATAATGTCTTTATTGTGATGGGGACCGAGGGCAAAAACTGGAGGAATCTGTCGACACTTTTCCCCCAGGAAGTATCATCATAATTGTATTTGAGGGAAAACAACAGCACATATAGCGCCCCTCCTTACTTAATACACGATTCATCTCCAGCTTACAATTATTACCCGTTCCGTCTCATTGAGAAACTACTCTATTATTAACACCGATTGAGTATACATGCAATGTGAAGAAAACAGTTCATAACAACTATTACATAAGGGAACCGTTGATTCTAAGATTAATATCAATAACTCACTCTCACCTATCTTGTGCAACTTGCAACATGCATGGGACGGAATAGGGCTTGTACAGTCCATTGGAGACATCACGACGGGCGAGAACTGACGGGGATACACGAGGGAATGGAAACATTTAATTACAATTATTAAATTGATGCTAGTGGGCAAAATCATATTCACTTCGACCCACTCAATCTCATTAGCATAATGGCGGTAAATTAGAATCCCACTCGAGGGGCCACCACATTGCTCCAAATTCCAATCCAAGTCCCACTGACTGTGAGAGGCCAAATCTAACGTAACCCAAGCCAACGGAAATGGAGTAAAAATAAAGCAATAGACAGAGAGCACTAGTATATTGAACTATCTTAAGAAATTGACTTGAGAAAATCGAAAGCCTTTGGCCCAGTAAGCTCCCAAAATCCATTACCCATTAATCTCTTCATTGGATCGTGAGATTTCCCTCGGAGAGTTTTACGCGTGTGTGAATGTCTACTCTACTGCACACTGCACACACACACTTGCATATAACAACAATGCTAATGTAACACAACAGTATCTCGTCCATTACACGCATTACACGAGTGGAATAATAGAAGTGCTTTTAAAACTCTTGATTGATCTACCGAGTCTAAATTACTCCTCATTTAGGGGAAAAGAAGTCCTACCGTGTAATTAGATACATGGAAGTTAACGCCCTTTGTAGCTATCGACAACCTTGCTTCCTTCTATCTCAAAGAAAACCTCCAATATTCTCTCTGTCAGATTTTGAACGTGCGTTTTGAAACTGGCGTTATCCTAGCTAAAACTTTGGTCAGCAACCTTTGCAGATTATAACGTCTTTTTCCACCAAGTGTCACAAATTTTTCAGAGATTTCCGTTTTAGGCTTCTCAAACCACCACTGCGAGAGAAATCAAGGCTCAAAAATCACTCGGAAAACCAGAAGAAATCAAACTGCTCGGCCGCCATTCCTCCGATCCGACCGACTGCGACCGGCGGCCAATTGGCGCCTCGTCTAAACTCTATGACTCGTGCCAACGCAACGTAGCAAGGGAAATCAGTGAGCCAGTTGAAGGTGGATGACGTAAGGGGTTTTACCTACGGTTAATTTGTTCCGATACAACTCCGCCGGTAAAGATTCCTGTGTGTGCATGTATAACGTGCCCTGTCACCGTTGTGATTAGTGCTGACTGAACGGTTCCTTATTTGTAATGATGCTCGTAATCTCTTCTTGAGTGACAGGGGGATGCATAACAACGCCCCGTCCGCATTCCCATACACAACTTATTGACTGTTCATCCATGATGCCCTGATCATGGGGGAAAAGACACTAATTTGCCAAAAGATTAATGACACAGAGTCTGTTCTCATCCATTCTCCATCAGTTAGTTACAGACAGCTGCCTTTGCAAAACCATGCATACATACGGTTAGACATACATGCAAGAAAAGTCTCAAAAGGCGGTTGAACCACGGCAGTAGTCAGTTCCCTCTCACCTCAAGACAGGAGCATATAGACACAGAATGGACATCGTGTGTGCATGCACGAACACTCTTGCCTTGAGATTGTTAGGAGGAAAAAGTCAGAATGAAACCGCACATGGTTTTACAAGGGGGAAATGAACTATGGTCGAGGTGGCGTACACACATACACATCCCCACATGCACATACACACATGCAAGAAGCGTTTCCGGATTAGATCTGACCCAGTTATTCGGTTTTATGCTACATATACAATGTATAAGTTACTCTTACTGTCACCGTCGTAAGTGATTTCCACTACGCAATTTTCTCGTCACAAGAGTAATTAGAACGGTGGGAAGTAGTGTGCATGGTTTAGGTATCACAGGACGTAGGAGTAACTGGTCTCTCAAAGTTTCAAACTCGCAGTGACCGCCACACCGACAGCCACACTCATACTCAATACTCACTCACTCAGCGTTGTGAGAGAGACACTCGCGCGCATTTTCACACAAAGAGGCTGCCGCCGGTCGAACGGGTCAAGCATTTCACACCGTCAAATCATAGTGTCTTGTGGCACGTTAAACCTTTCCATTTCACCACCAATTAATAATGTAATACTTAAGATGGCTATTACCGGACGGGAGATCGGTCGCATTATTCCATCCGTAATCAGAATTGAACATGCTATATTTTGAATTCTCAACAACAACCAATTGGAGTTAGAGACTTAGACTGTATGCCCACCGAGACGCGCAGAGTTATAATAATTATTATGTAGCTCTGGGTCCCTTAATTAGGATTTAGAAAGGGACGGGGTAGGAGCGCTGGGATAATTACTATCATCATTCCTCTGTAAGTAGTAGTTACATAGCAAAGCAATCTCTCGGCGAGGATTTTCCAATCTTGCTCCTGCTTAAGCATCAGCACCTAATTAACGGCTCTTTTCTCCTCTTCTGGTGAGAAGAAGGCGTAGTTGGAAGCATGTACATCGAGTATTTGCGTGGAAAATTACGATAAAAGTTCACGGTTTACCAACCGCCTCCCCCGTAGCACGTATAAACTCAGTTTCAACTCAATGGCCTGACCTGCTCCAACGCCAGAGTCACCTCTATATATGCCAGAAGGGATGGGTATAATGTGCAGAAAAAAGAGGAACAAAAGAAGCAGGTGAAATAACCATCATAAGCGGCGGCTGGGAGGCTCATATTATGGATCCCCTTATCAACAACTCCTTCCCCATATCGTTGAGATCTTTGAGGAGAATGATGTGACGACGGTCATGATAGTGATATGTTGATCATCATGTTGATGATGAGGTTCGTGAATACCACACGGCATAAACCCAGTAGCCTTTCTCACACTCGGTCAGACAGCAGTCCGCATAAACTCCTCCGCACACTACACTATCCTTCCCACTATAGATACCGTTACAATAACTATAATCCTAATAAATGAAAACGAGAGTGAAACCATCATACTCTCATTTTTTTATTCTCAGAATGTACACACATAGCGGCAAAAAGACGCACACGCACATATACATACCAGCAGACAGCCACACGGGGAGGGGGGTATGCAATTTGATTAAGTGGGCTGGCCAGTACATGTATGGGGTATGCGGCGCGGCGGGCTCGTTTCCACCTATTATTTATCGTTTCCTTTCCAAGATAACATTGACAGCACCTCCGCAGTCATCCTTTGGAATACCACACACAGTAGTTAGGAGCTCATGTTAGGGTGGACGACGGGTGTGTGTGTGTGTGTGTATGCATAGGGTGAACCGGCACCCAGGATCAGTAACTTAAGGGGCATTCGCACAGTAATGTGGAGGGAGTAGCTCAGGCAGAACCAAATAACTTTTTATTCGAGCCTTTGATTTTCTTAGTCCACGGGATCCTTGCATCTTGTCCTCAGTCTTCAAGTCGTCGTGCAACCAGCAGCATAGTTCCTCCACTGAAAAACTTGGGGAAAAGTTGAACATTCCAGTCAGAAGCTTGAATATTTTCTTGTGGATTTTTACTCTGTTTCTATCTTTTCGGAGCTTTGCGCAAGAGTTGAGACGCGAACGGAAGGAGTGACACCATGCAGCTCTTCGGAAGGATCCAAGCGGTAATAAAAATTCTGAAGAAAAAAAACACTTGGTGAAATCATGGTGTGGTACACTGCAGTTAGTACATATTCACAGTACCGATTGTGACGACAGGATTTACATTAGTAGCGGGAAATGTTTTTCAGGTTATTCTCCTCGGAGCCTTAACTGCAGTCACATTGGCAAACCCAGTGCCTGAGCCACAGCCTCAGCAGTCAGAAGAACAGGGACAAGTTTACAGAGCCTACACACCCGGACAATACGATGGCCAGCAGGCTGTGATCCGAACTCAACCGAGACTTGTTGCCGTGAGGGTAAGTCGGAAATTGTTTCCTCTTTCGCATCATTATATTTCCTGTAGGGTCAACGCAATGAGTTTTTCTACAGTGATGGGCAGTGGCAGGATCAGGAGAATGTTGACGACATTTTAAATCCAATTATTTGCGTTAATTGTGAAGAAAAATAAAACGCAGAGAAATTATTATTTAAGAGATTTTCTTCAGTGCATAAAATGTGTGCTGTACTGATGCCACTGGTATTGTAGCCGGGCGGTGGTCAAATTCTTCGCGCTGTCAATGGCGGGGCTGTGAAGCGTGTTCGAGTGGTGCCAGCTACAGCAGTACAAGGCTATGAGCAGCCGTTGGCCTTGCAACAGCAGTTGGTGCAGCAACCCGCTTACTACATCCAGCGGGCACCCGCTCCCAGCCATCAAAGTGCGAGGCCCCAGCATGTCGTGAAGGCAAGTGCACCAGCCCGCCCTGCTTATCAGAGCCAAGAGGAGGCCCAGGAGGATGAATACCCCGCGGATGTGAGAGCCAGTTATATTCATTGCAGTCCATCACCTCCAGCTTCTGATAAGAATTAAATTGATTATGAGAATGACCTGTATTATTTCATGTTTCTATTCCCGCAGCCAAATCCACAATACAATTTCTCCTTCGACGTGAAAGATGACGAGTTGACAAACTATCAGAACCGTCAGGAAGAGCGTGATGGGGGTGTGATCAAGGGAAGCTACAGTGTGGTGGATCCTGATGGTTATGTTCGGACTGTCACCTACACTGCTGATCCCAAGAACGGATTCCAAGCTAAAGTAGTCCGCGAGCCCACAGATGTGAAAGTCAAGGTACTGTGGTAGAAAATAAAACTGGATATGTTGACAAAAATTGGTCATTCGTATGCGTTGTGACTCATATAAACACACACTTGAGATCCCCAAGTCGGGACTTAATTTTTCAAGTGAAGGTCTCATTTGTATGGTGAGATTGGTTTCGAACCGCTTAAAATACTAACTCTTTTTTTTCTAGTTCCCAGTCCCTACGCCAGCCCCTGAGGAGGAACAGCAGAATTTGTACAGGAAACCCGTAGCTGCGGGACCTGCTCCAGTCCGAGCCCAGTACTCCCACCCACAATACCAATCTCAGGGTGTCCCTGTTTATTCTCAGCAGCAAGCTTACTCCACCGGACCTCAGCCCACCTACGTCGTGCGACGAATCCCAGCTGGAGCTGCCTCAGTCAACCAACCCCGCGTAGTTAAAGTCCTTCGTGCCCAATAAAAATCCCTGAGTCAATAACGTACTATTTTTAACACTAGAGCTCCTAAATCCTAGGCTCGGACGCTTTCTTATGATATTACTGATAGACATAGATAACTCAAGCGGTTCATATTTTTGTAAGTTTGTAAGTCTTCTCACAGAGGAGCTGGTATATGTTCTACTCTGCTCTTGTTATCTTTCATATAACATATAACACACCCACACATTATTTTTGTATACCTTTTTGGAGGCAAAAAAAGGTGAAAAACGAAAACAAGTTAACAATAAATGTTTGAAAATGACAAATATTAGTTCACTACAACTGAGTGAGAGATATCATTTCACTTTTAGAAATTGATTGGCAGAAGAAAATCTAGAGATTCGAAAACTTGTCTGGTGTGATGGACGAGTGATGTTGAATAAATTGCGCTAGTCTAGTCCGGCAGTACTGCCTCAGCTTTTTGAATCATGTCACCCACGTCCCCAGCCTCTGTTAACTCAACATTGTACGTCGGTTGATGCATTCTCTGACGTTGAAGTTCTTGAAATTGTGTTTGTCTGGGATTCCCCGTCGGCGAGGGTTTGTATGGGGCCATGAAAGCGTGGACGCTGTCTCTGAAAGCATTGTTTAGGTATTTATGGATTAGTTATAATTCTGCTACGTTGAAAGAGGAATAGCAACAGTTTACCCAAGTACGAGGTAAAATCCCTGATAGATGGGCTCACGCAAGGAGGAGAATGTATTGTGGACATACAATTTTCTTAGAACCACATAGTGACCATCACCAGGCGTATAGTTAGGATCAGGAAAGACTACGTAGTCTCGATTCGTATCAATTTCCTTGCGCCTGTATAACGGTCTGCCGTTTCCGTTGTCCATCAAATAGTAACTCGTTCCCATGCTGGTGATGCGCTGTATCAACTTGTCAGAAGTATCGCTTAGTTCTCCTTGCATTTGTGTCGCTCCATTTTTATTGGCCGGGAAAAGGGAATTGAACAGTGTACCAGAGGGAACTCGATCAATCTGATGACGCAATACGCTGCTAAATGGCTGTGATGACGTGGAGGCAGGCGTTTGGAGAAAACATAGCAAAAGAAACTGCCAATGCATTGCCAATACCATTCTACCCTTTCCGTTCCGTGATGTGCAATCAAGCTTTTGCCTATGTTTAGCTTCTGAGTAACTGCTATTTGTTCAGGGTAACTTATGCAACAATTCAATATGCACGTAGGTTCAGCTCCGACTCAGTAAGTAGTTCTAATGAAGTTGGTAAAAATTGTTTTGGTGAATGCCACCTACCACATATTAATAGTTTTATTTCCTAAGCTTACGAAATACAGAGAACGAGCTCGATGACATCAGGGTACCCTGTGCGAATTCGTTCGGGACGGACATGCAAATTTTTCGCAATCAACTGACAAAACAAATAGTGGAAATGACTGAAAAGGCGAGGAAGTCTAAGCTATTACTTTAGCGGAGGAATACGCTAAGGTTGTATACTGTTACATGTACTGCTCCCGCGCCCCAGAAAGTTTACCAATTCAAATGATGCAAACTTATGCAAAAGTTAAAACCCCACTATGGATTCTACACTCAGAAACTCTGGTCTGCGGTGGTCTAACTTTAATGCTAGTCTCAAAATTCGATCACCAAGCTCGTAATAGAAACTTGTATAGGGTGTCCTCGAGTGCTTCCTAACTGATTCCATATTAATTATTTTGGCAATTTATAGTGTTTAGGGATCAGGGAAGCACGGAAAAAATAAATTCCAATTTATGGAAAATGTGAAGATTCTTTCGTAATTTTTTTGCCATACATTTTGCGGAAATCGAGAAATTCGAATGCGAGGAATACTGACGCTTACAAGGGGACTTTTTTACATGTCAACAAAGCCCAGCCCCGACACTATGCGCGTTCGAAAGGTCATCCAGGAACATTGTTTCAGTAAAACTCCTAGGTGCG
>WJFA01001486.1:0-12500 GCA_009870155.1 Pseudobourletiella spinata | reverse complement strand
GATTGTAAAGTATGACGCTGTCGTTGACTAATTGCGACAGATCCTTAGAGGATTTTAGTCACACATGTGGTCACCTACTCCTTGGAGGAAGTTGACCAGGAGGATTACAATGCATTATTTAAGACCTTGCCATACTTGCTCCCACATTTGAATGTGAGACATGGGAGTTAGTAGGAGGGAAATTCGGTGTGGAAAAAACAAGATGGTAAAAAAAGTCTCCTTTTCTCCTATGGGAGGACCCACCTTGTGTGCGTGACAGATTTGAGGGATAGGGACTTTGAATGCTTTTATGTGGACGCGCATTTGGAAGTGGAATAATGTTGGCCGCTCCGGGTTTTGATCAACAACGTTGCCCACTCGCTCTCTCTCTCTCTCTCTCTCTCTCTCATGACTAAGTGGGAATTGTGAAATTGGATTTGAAGGAGGGAGCGTAGTAAAATCAGTTAATCCCGTAGCAAGTCTGATCATGATGATCATTTCCATGGTTGTTATTTTGATTATTATTATCATGATTGTTATTATTCCTTAAGCTGTGAGGATTCATTTGGAGTCACGTTGTTGGTCAAGTATAATAGAATGGAGCTTCTACTACTATGTACCACTACCACCACCACCACAACTGCTCCCACTTTCGTGTGCCGGTAAGGTAAAGGATGATGATGGAAGCATGATGTAATTGAATTACACTCTTCCATATAAATATATATAATAGTAATAATAATAAAATAATGATATATGTACTCCCTAACCTACGGTTCAATCACCATCAGTTTACCATGAGTGAAAAGCTGGCGGATTTGACGTTCCTTCCTCCGCTCACAGTACACACAGTAGTCCTCCTCATTAGAGCAATGAGGTACTGATCATGACTTTCCAGTTTCTTTATTGAGCTTCTGTGATTGGATGAGCCTTCATTCGGCTGCTGTGTGAGTTGAGGGCTCGAGCGGGATCATGATGAGGAGGACGAAAAAGGAGTGATGTTGGAAGATTTGCAGTAGCTCATCCATGTTCAAGTGGTCATCGTCGTGGTCCTGACTGAGCCTTGTAAAGATGAGCATGACTATGATCTCTTCTGGGTTGTGGTGATGGTGGTGGTGGTGGTGTTGGTGTTGGTGGAACAGTGGAATTAGTGGGAAAAGCCGGACTGGTTGAGTGGTAGGGGGTAGATATATGCTGTGTTGTGAGAGGGTGTGCGTGAGCCCAAGTGTATAAAATGAATGTGTGTGTAGCTTTGGAGGTTTGACAAAGTGGCGGGGTTTATCTTTGAAATTAGTTGTATTTGAACAGGTGGTTGACTCAGGATTAAGAGTGTATAGGAGTATATATGTGGGCTCTTTGAGTGGGAGAAGAAGGCGCTCCGCTCCGGCTTGTCCTCAGCCCATATACCTATTCTCTGTGCGGAGGGAAATGGTCGGGGAAATATGCCATTGCGGAGGGATTTTGAACGGGAGAGTGAGAGCGTGGACCACTTGAAAATGTGCTGTTGTTCTGTGGTGGAGGTGAGAAGAATCTTATCCCATAAGGCACGAAAACTTGATCCATGACTTGACCAGTATTTTCCTTTCTGCCCAGAAGCCCCTCTTTTTCTCACTTTGCCTGATCATCATCATCATTCATTATTTTATTATTTGTTGGCATTCTGGTGGTTAGTCCATAATGTAATGGTCTTTGTAAGTGGGAAAAGTCTACATCTTGCACAAGTGGAGCCGATAGCTCTATGAAGCTCAACATAGTGTGCATGTCATAGTTCAGGCATTCATGTGGTTGTTCATGTAATTAATGTGTATGTGTGTGTGTGTGCGTATGTGTGTGTGTGTGTGTGTGTGTGTGTGAGCGCGCCTTTGGCATTTTAGGCGCATTCCACTCCGTACGACTACATCGTATGGAGAGTTGTGCGGTTCGGTTGGGGTTGTGTCCGTATGTATTCAGTGCGTGAGCGTATGCGTATCGTCCGGTGGTCTGACTTGGCGGAGGATCGAGACGTGAGCCATACGTCTGTCCTGTCTGAAATATGTAAAGCCTCCGAGCCTGAGTAGTGGCATGTGCACACGTCCTTGCCGAGCTGTCCTGAAGGAATACATTATAATTTAATAACAGGGTAGTGGAAAAGTGTTTGGAACTAATATACTTGACTCGCTCTCCGTAATGAAGACACCGTTTTGGGTAAATTAAACTCACTGGTCCGACCGTCGTCGTATCCGCATGATATTATTATTATTGTTGTTGTTGTTGTTGTTTGCAGCAGTGCATGTCCGTGCTGCAAGAGGCTTGTGGGATCTTTTTCCGCGTCCGCCTCACAGTCTACCGCTCTCATCTTCTACTGCTGTGGCAGCTTTGGACAACCCCAAAGTTCGTCAGAGCCCTAGCCCATTGGTGTATTTCTGAGTTGGTGATTACTGTATCAGTTGTGAGTACTGATTGTATGTACTGTTGGTCTCATATCTGTACTGTACTGATTGAGATGTATGCTGGCTTGACCACTAGCTAAATTTGTGGCTAGAATAACAGGATTGAGACATGAAGGATTGTTACACAGATAGTTGATGATTGATTTTGTGGGAAAACTTTGTTCCCTCCCCCATCATCCCTGAAATTTCTTCAACCCTTTCACCCCCGACTGTAGGAGGGGTTGGTGGGCCTTTGGGCAGGACTGGGAGGGGGCTTTGGAAGGTGACAGGGTGACGTATTAATGTGAGTATTTGGATTCCTTGGTATCATGAATTGCCGTATGAAAGGGCCATAATAGTAATCCAGCGGATGTGGTGACGCACACGAGCCTCCCGGTCCGCCCATTTGAACCCTGAGCAGAGTTGCCTAAAGTAAGGCAAGGCGGATGCGGCGGCGGCGGCGGCAGTGTGGGGATGATGGCAGGCTACACACGGTGTTTCCCTCACTTCCATACATACAGGCTTATTGCCCGTTGTTGAGGGGGTGAGGAGAACAGCATGGTGTGTAATCTACAATGCATGCATATGGTCCAGACCCGACCTCATCTGTTCTGTCTCCTTGCTGCTCTGTGTGAGTGTGAGAAGGGAATGGTTTCCAGCAGCGGCATGTCAGGCCTATATGAGCCCGTCTGTCCGCCACCCGTGTAATTATCTTAATATTTCCTTTACTGACCGGCCGGCATTGAGCATAAAATGACTGTAAATCATCCGCGTGCGATGAAAGTGTTGATAAATTGTTTCACAATCGGTTTTGGTACTCGGGCCGTGACGAATGGGGAAATAGGATACCATTTATGTATGCACGCAGCCACAGCCGGCCATGCTACGGTACTGTACTGTAGTAGTAGTGCCCTCCGCAATCCAACAGCAAACCTGCTGCTGACCATCCGCTCTTGTTTTCCCCAATATACGTGCATAATGCAGTGTCTCATACTGAACCAGACCGACCGGAGGTTACCATCTTCACTACCTCTACCTACGCTGCAAAGGCTGCTGCCAATAGCACAATGTATCACAATACCACCACCACCACCACGACCAACCAGGACCAGCAATCAGAAATTCCCCGCGGAAATCCATGCACAGGTCATGAATGAATTAACCCTTAATTATTCTTCAACATAATTTTGCTCCATGCTCTAAGAGGGATGGACGGTGGTGGACGGGACGGAGAATTTTGAGACTAGTCCTTCCCTATCATCATAAGTATTAGACTTGAATATTATGAGGCTATGCCCATATACTGTGTAGTCCACGTCAAAGGCCGGCACAGCCGCCGCGGGCGGAAGGAGGAATTATTGTTGTGGGAACTTGTGTGATGTGATCCTTATCAAATCGTGTGCTTATATGAATGAGTCCATTTCCAATATTTTGATGTTACCCCATTTGATTTCATCAAAATTTTACCCAACCCTTGGGAGCGGATAGCCATGAGGGGTTGCAGTGGGACGAGAGCCGCCAGGGTAGTCTTGTTGGCGAAATGGGAAGGAACTGATGCATGGCTGGGTGAGAGGAGTGCAGTTGGCGGAAGCAGCAGTAGTTCTATATGCTCTCTGTGTCATCCGTCCTGCGTGGGGGCAGGATTGAGTCAGTGCACTACTAATCCCCCCGTAATCACTTACAAAAGTCGGCATCCACACGATCTGATTGTAATAGTTGTGTACTGGCTCAAAGTGGAGTCACGGTAGGGGATGAGCAAGTTAGTATGCATTCTATACCGACACGGGACCCAAGGTTATGCCATGCCATATTGGATTAAGTGAGCCACCGCCCTGTCATCCATGGTGACAGTCGAGTCGACCAAGAGAATGTGGGAGAGAGGGAGAGAGGGTCGGAGTACGGATGTCTTGCGATACACGGAAAGCTTCATATTACTTGTCGCTTTGAATGAAGGAATGGATATTTTGCGGAGAAAATGTAGGGCAAGGCCCAAGACGTCTCTCGCAACTCCCTCCGTGAAGTGTTCTCTAATTAAGCATGTGACTTATATGGGCTGGTTCGGGATTGGGATTCATTTGAAGGAGGAGGCGGCAGCGGCGGAGGAGGAGGAGGAGGAGGAGGCCATCAACATGCTCCTTCATTTAGTTTTTATACAGTAAAGTTTCTCTTTTCCCCTGCCCCTTATATGTCTCTCTGAAATCCCATGTGTTTGGCAAAACGGCGTGAGTGTGAGCCTGTGAGTTTGTGTAATAGTGAGTGTGGATCTCTCGTGGGTCCAATCCAACTAATGTATGCTAAAACATATATGTATATTTACTTGCCAAAAGGGCAAGTGTACTCAAGTAGAGGCAACAACGGATTTGGCTGGGGACCCAATAACCAACACTTTGAGGGCCTCCAGTTTGTCCGTTGGGAAGTGTACAATCTCCCCAGTGCGGAAAAGTGTGACTGTGTGTCCGTGTAGAAGTGTATTACTATGTAATGTAGGAGAATGGAACGTTGGGATGTGACGGGGACAAGGGGCCAGGAGTGGGAGGCGTTGGACACTTTGCATGGGGCCATATGGGAGGTGATACAGGTCGCCACAAAGTTTTTTTAGTGGAGTCATTGGATATATGAGAGTGATGATGATGCGATTGCCCGATTGTAACTGACCTACTTTGGCCCGTGATGTTTTTATGTGTGTGTTTGTATGTGTGTATGTGTGTGTGTTTGTATGTATGTGTGTGTGTGTTTGTATGTGTAAGTGTGTGTATGTAAGTTCTGACTAAACTCCCGTCTCCCCTTATCCATCTTCTCCCCACCCAGCCTTGGATCATGTCCAAAGTTTGGGCGGTCACGAGTGAATGACACCGTTGACAAGGTTTTATCAAATAGCCCACGGAAATCAACCCTCTCGGGCAGGAGATGATCATCCCGCTGTCGTATTTACATGGACGTCCGAACTTGGAGATAAAATATACCTCTTTTGTCGGGGACAAAAGTGGAGAGAGAGAGAGAGAGAGAGATGGAGACTAAAAAAAGTTTGGAAGTCTTGCGTATTCTAATGGCGTATATGGTAAAAAGGGGAAAAAACTGGACGGGCTCTCTGATGGTGGGGAGAACCTGAATGGTGGAACGGGGCTAATAATAATATACGTTAACTAGCAGACGGAGCGGACAGACAGACTGACTGACTGACTGACTGAGTGAGTGACTCGATGGCTGGCTGGCTGGCTAACTAACTGAACTGTGTGAGCTGGCTATACGGACTAAGCGTGGTTATTGGAGTATCGTGCCGGAGGGTCATAAGAGCGCGAGGGGCGTTCGTTGATACAGCCAAGGTGTCTGCAGACACGTTAATTCCTCCAGTTGTGAACGTGTCGTAAAAACGTATCATGGTGAAAAACACCTCATGTGTATGTGTATGTGTGTGTGTCTGTGTGTGAGCGTACCGAACTGGCGCCATAAAAAGGAAAAGACAAGAAAAGAATTGAGCTCTGGGTTACTTTATACGTTTACATACATATTTAGTGGAGGCTGTATGGACGGGCAGTCTTGAAGGAAGCATGTCTCATACACACGGTCTTACGTGCACACATACACACACTCACTCTCAGCGAGATGCTCCCATGTACGCCGGGCTCTTGAATCCATTGTCTTTATGGCCATGTTCCATTTTTAGAGGGGAACATGCAAGGTCGGCCGTGGTGTTGAGAATCAAATGATCATCTCCCCCCGCCTGGAAAGTGTAAGTCCGTGTCCATTGCAATCAGAGTAGTGTTGTAGCCTCTGTCCGATGGCCGCCACGCTGACTCATACGGTTTCCAACTTTTGCTCCAAATCCCCCGACTACACTCTCACTATCTTTCTCCCCCTCTGTGTCCCTCATTTCTCTCCAGTAATCAAATCGCGGATTCACTCCGGGCTCCGGACCGAAGGAAAGGAGCAACACTAAGCCGGAGGAGAAGTGGTGATGGCTATCATATCATATAAATATGTATATATGTAGAAAGGAGTGCATCGTAGTATCATAACATCAAGGTATGCCGTATATATTTGGTATTGTGTGTGTGTGTCTTTGTGTGTGTGTGTGTGTGTGTGTGTGTGTGTTTTTGTGTGTGTGTGTATGTTTGTGTGCATTCCTTTATCCATGTGCGTATGTTTGTGTGCATACGTTGGGTTCACACTTGATTTTCCGGAAGCATCCCGTGGAAATTTTCAAACAGAATTCTGGAAGTTTTTCCCCTGCTTGTTTCAACGAGCATAAAATCGGAAGATGATGGGTGGATATGTGAGAAAATGTTATTATTTGCTACATTTATGGCAGTCATGATGAAAGAGGAGCATGGATGCTTGTTTATCTTGGCACTGCCTCCATAATCGCCTCCGCAATCCTTACATAATCTCCCGAGAAGGGTATTAGTATTGAAGCTGTAGTTGTCGTTGTCGTTGTTGTGTCGTGAGCGTAAAGTTTGCAAAAACTTTTCCTAGTCCTTCCATCCTCATCAGGGTCTCCGTGGTAATCTTCTTGTTGTGTAACGTCTTTATATATGTATACATGGATATACTATATACACTTTCTTTCACGGGTGCAGGAGGGGGAGGGGTATGTGCGGGAAGGAGGAATGGCAGGCAGGCTATGGAGACGATGAAGATGAGGATGTTGATGATGACAAGGAGGACGACAAGGGAATGTTTTTTTTGTTGGGAATTTCCAGTGTAAAAACCCGCGTAGCTTCGGAGCTCCTGTTCTCGCTCTCCTCTCAAAGGAAAAAAAAGTTATGGAGAGGATCGTAAATCCTTGGGGAAGTGGAGGAAACTACGACGTTGAATAGTCATTGGAATGTGCACGCATCCGAGCTGGCCGAGATGAGCTTAGTATAAGTGTAGTAGTGTGGGAAATAATGATACTAATCGTAACGTATTATGTGGAAAGTGATTGAAATCGGGAGTAGTGAAAGGAGGGTTGTGTGTGTGTTTGTTTGTGTGTGTGTGTGTGTGTATCTATGCAAGTGAGGAGTTGGCTGGTGGATTGCCCAATCTTAAAGTAAATGCATATGGATGTTGTGATCTTGATGCGTGTACGGGTCTGTGTGTATGTGTGTGTGTGTGTGTGTGTGTGTGATGTGAATCTTTGCCTTCAGGCGGACTGGAGATGTGAGGGCTTATTTTTATCATAACAGTTCAACATCTTTCCGCTATACCTCAAACGTCTACTTTACTTGGATGGCATGGTGGTGCGTCTGTGTTTGTGTGTGTGTGTGTGTGTGTATGTGAATGTACGTGCGTGCGTGCGTGTGTCTGAGCGAGAGTGACGATGGTGGCGATTATGTTACTCTACGGGAGTTGGCACCTATCACTGGGCCGTTACGACTCCGACGACGAGCAAGGAAGAACCGCCAGTTTAGCTCGTTGTTTGCTTAAATTATAGCTTATCACGCAATGTTTTCAGACCTTGATCTCACTGCATGGTGCGGTGAAGTGTAGTGCTTCTTATCATTGAAAGTCAGTTTGAGCCCTTTTAAAGTGGCGGGACTCATCCGGGGTTTACGTACGTATGCGTGTGTCTGTGTGTGTGTGTGTGTGTGTGTATTCGTGTGAGTAGCAGCGGCCATTTTCCACAGTACTATTACGAGTCCATGATTAATATGTGGGCTTCATATAATATGAAAGATCCTCTCCCGAGAGGGGTGGCGATCACTTTTCCCCCTGATAGCTGATATCTTTGTCACCCGCATCGTCATGTGTTGAACTCCTTAGAGTGCGGAAGCCTGAACTTGAGGATCAAAATGGGCGGAGTTTAACCTTCATAGTCGTAGGGAATTCCAGGGGCTACTAGTCTTTCGAGCACATGAATCAGGACGGACCGACCCGCAAGAGTCTAAGTAAGCTTGAGCCGTGAACCTTGTGAAGTTTTGGACGATTTTCATGAATGATGATAATGTGACTGACTTTTAAAACGAAGCCAAGCGTTGGCATCCTCAAAGTCTTTAAATAACTAATCTGACACCCTTATTCCCTTCATGTACAGCCGCTTGATGCAGTGAGTGCAGTTTGATCCCTCCCAGTTTGAGATCCGAAAAGTGACGTCTAACGGGAATTACTCCTCTTCTTGACATAGACTAGCTAGCTTCGTATAGTTGATCTCCGCAGCGTGAAGTGCGGGTTGTTAGGCGTAACGTGGGGTCTCTCTCACTCACTCACTCACTCACTCACTCACACACACACACACACACACACACACACTCTGTCTTTCCGAATCTCATGCATGGAAGAAAGTGTGACTGGGACTCCTGCTACCAGTTGCGGAAGGAGTGAAGGAGTTGGACTGAGATCCCCCGTTGTTCCCGTTCTTTTGGGAGATTGTGCAGCATAATAATCCGCTGGCTCTGTGAGGATCAAGTAAGTTGCTATAGTGTGGAATCTGTGCGGAGGGGGTGGAAGGTGGTAGCGGGGAAATGATGGACATACTGTCAAAATAGGGAAAGATTAATGGGCTAAATGTGGGGATTGGAATAGGGAAAAATATTGTTTTCTATTTGATTTTGCGGTCCCTTGCTCTTCGCCTCCCTCAATTCCTTCTGACGTCCCCGGACATTGCACACACNATATACATATAGAAACTCTGTTTTTTGATTTTGTTTTCCCATTTACTCTCCTCATCCCTCTGCATACGAATCCATTCCGCCTCACTTTCCCCCCTCCCCACCGCCCTGCCATCTTCATCATCATCATCATCTTCCCCCTTTCATGTTTCGCCCTCCAATTCCAGCCTGCTCACGTGTGGATGAGGGAAACCTTACGCCGCCGACGACGACGACGACGACCACGACGAACCGGTTCGCGTCTTCGAGCAAGATGCGGGAAAAGAAGGATATAGCGGGTCGGGGGGCTTTAGAGAGGAGGAACCCTTTGGTGGTGGAACCGCCCGCCGCTCTGCTGAGACAGCAAACTCTATGCTGTCTGTGTTGTAGAAGAAGTGGTGGGAATGCGAACGTATGTGCGGACGTGTGCTAAAGTGTGCGTGAATATTCCGCCCCCCCTACTTTGCCTCATCCGCAGTGAGTGGCTCAGAGGGATTCATTGGATTCATATTTTTCCGCCGCCACTGAGAGTTTCCCTATGATGATGACGCATGCAGGGGAGGGGGAGGGGAGCGAAGGGCTCTTGACGTGGGTTCTCTTTCTGCGGGTGGTGGCGGGGGTGCACGTCTGCACGTGTATGCCTGTGTAAATTTATAATGCGGGAGCTAACGTGTACGACGGACGCCTATGGATTGTGCATGGATTGGGCTGAAAGGGCAAATGGATGGAATATGAAGCAATAAATAGCTAATATAAAGGCCGTCAGGTTAGATTTATTGCATGGATTCCAGTTATTTAGTATTCAGATCAGGCACTTCTCTCAATCTCTTTCCGTTCTTCCGCTCCCGCTCTCTCTCTCTCTGTCTCTCTTTCTCTCTCTCTCACTCCTTCTCTCTTCCCCTCGTCACTCCTCCCGTCCCTCTGTATACCATGTGGATTGTTTTCGGATTGTTTAGCCTATAAGTGGAGGTTTTGGAGGAGTGTGGTGGGTCTCCACCTCTGTATAGCATTGTCATCACCCCAATGGATCCGAGTATTGTTTTCCTTTGAGTTGAGGAGTGTGTAAGTTGTTGGCTGTTATATCACCTTGCTCGGGCATTGCTGGTCTACTTTGCTGGTCTGTCTGTCTGTCTGTCTGTCTGTCTGTGGGGACGATTGGAAGAAGTGTGTCGAATCCGGGCGGGAAAGTGAAGTGAGGGAGGGTGAGGGGGGATGAAGAATAATTTATGCGAATTTAAATGTCTCAAGACAAGACCCAGCCCTGGCTTTCTTCTTCTCCTTGCATGCTCTTCGTGTACTTGGCAATGAAGTTATGTCAATTTCCGCTCTGGAGTTAGAATATACGTTGTTTTGATGGAGAGGATATTATATAGTGTTCATGTTTTTCGTGTTGGTGGGTGGGTGTGTGCGTGTGTCTCTGCCTGTTTTCCCGGATGGACTAAGTAAAACGAAGTAATGGCTGGGCCTTAAAAGAGGTACGACTACGATATGCCTGAGTCATTTTAGATTTTTAAAAACATCCATCTTCCGCTTCTTCGGTGGTGGTGGTGGTGGTGGCAGTAGTGGTAAATAGGGAAAGATGGAGAGATGGAGGACCGATCTGGCGCACCGTTTAGCGGGAGCAAAGGCGGGGGAGGCCGGTGGCATCGATGGCCGCCGCTGCTGTGGAAGTAGAGTATATATATACTATATAGTATATACATATTTATGCGTGTAGAACATACATATATATATATATGTAATAGTAAGTGGAAGTAAATTTGATTTGTGGTCTTGGGGAACGGAAGAGGAAGGATGGTATGGGATCCGGCTTGAGGCGGTATGGAGAAGGAGCGGGTGCCGTTCTGATGGCATAATAATAAAGCCCCGGTCCTACTTGCCGTTTTTTTTTTGGTGAAGAGTGCGAGGAGGTGCGTATGAGTCTCCTTATAGAGTTTCACCCGTATTAGTGTGTGGCGAGAGCGGGCGGGAGTGTGCGTGTGCGTGCTTGCGGATGGGTGGGTGTTGTGTGCTGGATACGTGTGGGGAGGTGGGTGTGGATGTGTGTTGTATTTTTGGAGGCGACCCTGCGTGTTTGTGTGTGTGTGTGTGTGTGTGTGGGTGCGTGTATGTATAATTGAGTGCGGATGTGCGTGTGCGTGCGGATGGGTGGGTGGTTATGTGTGTGTGTATGTGTGTTTGTTGTCTGTTAATATGTCAAAAATGTGGAGGGTGAATGCATTATGGTTGTGCGTATGTGTGTGGGTAATGTACCTTGGTGACTGGGAAGGGTTAATGTACCGTATGATTTCCCTGACTTTGTTGTTCTTGGCATTGCTTTGATGAAAGGGAAGCCTTGTGTGCCTGTGTGTGTATGTGTGTGTGTGCGTGTGTGTACGGGATGTTTGTGCGTAGAGGAGAAGAAAGCGCATGTAGTATGCGAATATGGGTTTTGCAGGCAGGAGTAAAGTGAAAGGGGGGAAGAAGAAGGAGACGAAGTAGAGGTCGTTGATAATGGAGTCCGGTAGCTGTTTTGCATTGCCATTTTCTACTCATTTCCATCCTGTTCGAAATTCAATTATGACCGCCGCACCGTACCGCATTACGACCATTCCCGCTAGCCTCAAATGGAGGCGAGAGGAGGGGGGAAATTGAGAATTTTAGCCCTTCCGCTCCACTTCCTGAGGAGGAGGAGGAGGAGGAGAAGAAGAAGGCGTGTGTGATATCTTTTTTTTTTGGATTTTTCACTTGGTTTCATCCGCTTCACTCTAACTCCGTTTCTCATTCAGAGAGTGATAGAGTAGGTGATCGGAATCCTCGTCCAGCCTCACTTCATTCCATCTTTGAAAGTAACCGCACTTTTCTCCTCCTCACTCGGATGTGCAAATTGGATCCTTTTTTCCAAATTTCCAAGTCGGATGTTTCTGGGAGGAAGAGGATCCGTTTTGAAAGTTGGACATGAAATACTTTTCCCGCCCAAATGGGGAAGCTGATGGACAGACGACCCAGCTATGCGGAGGTTCTATGAAGTGGCACAGTTGCTAATAGATATTCTATACTTACTCAGGAATTTGCAAGTTTGATGTCATGATAATACACGTGTCTTCCCGTTTTGGTTATTTTTTTTTTGTTTTCTTTTTTTTGGAGGGAAGCCAACGCCGTAGTACGGATGTCTAATATCTGCGTATAATATGCTAAAAGAGGGTGATCGTTCAATGGAAAGTCCCCCGATACTCTCCAGTGGGCCTTAGTTCGAAATCTGTCGTTCGAAACGAATTATGATATCGAATTATTGCAGGATTATGCGTCCGTGTTGACGAGAAAACATTTCCGATTGATTATTGATGGTGAACAGTCGAAAATGATCATAGGGCAGAAGATTTGACCATTCCAGACACCGCAAGTATGGGGTGCGCTGGAGGCACGTGATTGATACGTACGAGGCGAGGGTGGACGATAAAAGTAACGGGATTAAATGGAAAATTTTAAAAGGAAAATTCGGTAGGTGTTCTCAAACTTGTTTTGAGTTCAAAGAATTTTTCCTTCTCGAGAAAAATTCGAATGGAAT